>JAJEJO010011387.1:0-11411 GCA_020662805.1 Glaucomys volans | reverse complement strand
GCATCCGGTGGCCCCCTGGACCCATGTTGTCCTTCCACTTAGGAGTCTGGGGTCCTGCGTCAGCACTGAATGTTGGGCTCCCGTGTCCACTAGGAAGGTTACCGGTTGCTCCCCCACTTGTAGAGTTATCCGGGGCTCAGGGGGGAGCTCCTGGCCCTGACGTCCCTAATCTTCATCATCCAAAGTTAGTAGTTGAGGGGTTTTGTTGGGGTACCTCCTTGAGTTGGGGAGCCTTTTGGGATTTTTTGGACAGTCTTTTACCCAATGTCCTTTTTCCTTACAGTAGGCGCATTGGTCACGTTCCACGGGGCCTGATTCGTCCCCTTTCTTTCCCTGGCCTAGTCTCTTGTGGCCCTGTCTGAGCTATTGCGGCCAGTACTTTACTCATTTCTTTATTACGCTTTCCATCCCTCTTATCTAATTCCTCTCGGTATCTCAAATCCCTTTCCTCCTGCACTTTCCTAATCCTCTCTTCTTTTTCTTCTGGAGTTTCCCTCTTATTGTAAATCTTTTCTGCTTCCTTTAACAAATCTGCTAGGGAGAAATCCTGCAGATTATCCAACCTTTGTAGCTTGCTTCTAATGTCAGGGGCAGATTGCCAAATGAATGCCATAGAGACATTGCCTTTCTGTTCCTCACTATCTGGGTCAAAAGGAGTAAACCTTCGATATGCCTCCTTCAGTCTTTCTAGAAATGCAGTAGGGGTTTCGTCCTCCCTCTGAACAGTTTGTCTTACCTGAGCCAAATTGGTGGGCCTTCGTCCAGCCCCATGGAGACCCGCTATGAGTAACTGGAGATAGAGATGTAGGTAGTTCCTACCTTCATCAGTGTTGTAATCCCAATCAGGCCGCGTCAAGGGAAAGGCCTCATTAATCAGATTGGGGAGTTGGATGGGACGCCCATTGTCCCCAGGAACATTTTTACGGGCTTCTAATAAGACTTTTTGTCTCTCCTCGGAGGTGAGGAGAGTCTGGAGAAGCTGCTGGCAGTCATCCCAGGTCGGTTGGTGGGTCACTAGAATGGACTCAATCAAAGAGGTTAAGGCTACAGGGTCACTCGAGAAGGAAGGGTTATGGGTTTTCCAGTTATAAAGGTCGGAGGCAGAGAAAGGCCAGTACTGATATTGACCGTTGGGGCCTCCAGTCTGTCTCAAGGGGAAAGCGTTTGAGGTTTCCCCAGAAGCTGTAGGCTCCTTGAGCCCCCGGAGTCTTCCCACCATCGGAGAGGGGTCTGGGAGGGTCCCGGCAGTTAGGGGTTCCTCATCCTCCTTGGAGGAATCCAGATGAGGGTTGGGGTCGGGGAGAGGTTGAGGATGGTAAGGTGGGGGTTCCTCTGTTAGTAGGTCTATCAAGGTATTCTCCTCCGGCGGAAGGACAGTCTGAGGTTTTGACTTAGGAGGAACTGAGGGCTTGGATTTATCCAGTATAGGGTATAGTCTAGAGGTTTGGGCGGTCTGAGGAGGGACTGGAATAAGAGGAGCGGAAGGGGGAAGGGAGGGCTCAATAGGAAGGGAAGAGAGGAGGGGTTTTGGGGTAGTGAAGGGGGTGACCCATGGTGGTGGGTCAAAAACCAGGTCTTCCCAAGTCACGATGTATGGAACTTGGTCAGGATGTCCTCTAGGGCCTGGAATGAAGATGTGGGATTTGACCTGTGAAACAAGATCGGGATTAAAGGACCCTTCTTTGGGCCAGCCTACGTTGAAGGTTGGCCATTCAGAGGTGCAGAGGGTTACCCACTTCTTCTTTTTGACCTCGACCGACAAGTTGCTGGCACGGTTTCGGACGTCTTGCCAATGGTCGAGGGTGAGACTCAGGGGGGTTACCATGGATTGCCCCATTTCAGTCTCACTAGCGGAAAGGAAGTTAAGGAACAGGCACAAGAGAACAAAGACAAGACAACAGATCACAAATGCTGCGCGTCTTCGGCACAAACCGAAAGTACCAAGTGGTGTCGGAGAGCTTAAGTCCCTCCGGCCAAAAAAACAAGGTGACGTATCCCTCGGATATGTGTGGAATCCCGAAGAATCGGGCACTTAGGTCCCCTGGGACGTCTCCCAGGGTGGCAGGGGAGAAGTCTGAGTTCATCAACTCCTTCTCGGGCTGCCCAAAGTACAAAGTGACCACGCGTGATCAGACTAATGCTGCGCTCAAGAGACGTGGAAACAGACATGCAGAGATTCAAGAAATATGACAACACGACAACGAGCTTGAGCTGGCCAGCTTACCTCCCAGTAGGTCTTCCAGAAGTTCCTCGGGCAGGGATTTGGGGCAGCAAGAACACCGATCTCCGTGGAAAGATGAAAGACCCTCCGTCCCCCTGTCCAAGGAAGATCACTCGAAGACACTGGCTGCAAGAGCAAGAGGCTGTTTATTGATACACAGGCGCCTGCGGGTGCTCAGCAAAACCTCAGCCGGAGCTTCGGTGAACTGGCACACCGGGCTTTGGGGTACAGGTTTTTTATAGGGTAAAGGGGCAGGTTTCGCGCGCACGGTAAGCAACAGGTTTCTTATTGGCTATTTTGAATCCAGCACATAGGTCACCTAAAGGGTTAGGTTGTTTTTCGTACTATGTTCCCGGAAATTTCATAGTTCCTGCTTATCAGTTCCTGCTTGTTCAGGCATGCCCTGGGACCCGATGATCTGTGCTTTCCCAATCGCCCTGTTCTTTCTCAACCTGTTTATCAGTTTAACGACCTCCGGGTAGGTCGTGCAACCTTCCCAGGGGGGTTGGGTAGAATGACCTAGGTCATGGGTCTAAGACATGGAACTGGGGCCTTTCAATTATAAGCACAGTGAGGGCATGAGCATGAGATCTATGAATGCAGAGCAGGTGCGTCACTGCACCAGAGAAGGCAACTGGAGCAGGCTAGGCTGGTGGGCAGAAGGTGCCTGAGTGGAGCCTGAGGAGAAGAGAGTCACTCAGGTGAAAGGCCAGGGAGGGCTGCAAGCAGGGATGGGAGGCTGGGCTGGGACACGGAGGCCTGATTGGGGTGATGTAGGAAGTGACTTTTGGGCTGAAGAGGGGGTGCTGGGAGGGGGGGAGGAGGTGCTGGAGGACCCACAGGGCCAGGTTCTGGAGCATGTCACCTAGAGCTGGTATGGAGTCATTCAGCAACTCTGAGCTGTGAAAACCCAGAATGAAATTTGCATTCTGGGCACAGTGGCACATACCTGTAATCTCGGAGACTTGGGAGGCTGAGGCAGGAGGATCTCAAATTCAAAGCCAGCTTCACCAAAAGTGAGGCACTAAGCAACTGAGTGAGACCCTGTCTCTAAATAAAATACAAAATAGAGCTGGGAAGTGGTTCAGGGATCGAGTGCCCAAATTCAATCCCACAAAAAAACCCCATAAAAACCACAAAACAAAAACAACAAAAACAACAAAAAACAACCAGGCCACACTTCTGCCATCCTGGGGTGTCTTCACCCCACACACTCAGTCATCAAGGCTGTGAGGCACTTTACTAGGCATTCACACCCTGCTGTGCACTGTTATTACCTTCTTTACATATTTATTCATTTTGAAATAAAGGTTGACTTGTGGGTGTGGGAGGCAACCTCCTGTGGCCTTTTGCATTTCCATACGTATTTCAGTGAGGCAGTGACTGTCCTCCTGTTTCACAGTCTTTTCAAGGACATTGTGTAGTGAGCAGTGGAAGACAGAAGTGTCTCCCTCCAGGACAAAGCAGAGTACTGGTCAGTGTCCTGCACAACGATGGTTCACTCTCCATCTTCCTCCAGAACAAAGCCCAGGCAGCATGCTTACTGCCCACCTTCAGCTACCTAGCTGGGTGCCATGGCCCATGCTTGTAATCCCAGTGACTGGGGAGGCCAAGGCAAGAGGATCACAAGTTCAAGGCCAGCCTAGGCAATCCAGCCCCATGCTGTTTGAAAATTAAAATAAAAGGTATGTGTGTGCAGTTCAGTGGTAAAGAGCCCCTGGGTTCAATCCTTAGTACAAAGAAAGAAAAGGTGGTATTTAAAATACTCTACATTTTCATACCCTTGTCTTGCCTTTATTTCTCAATAAAGAAATTCAGAAATTCAGAAATACAGCAATTCAGAAATGGTTCACTTCTTGAGGAAAACAGACATGGGTTTCCAGCTCCTGTGTGTGTGGGGTTGCTCTGCATATTCCAGCCTCGATTTTCCCTGTAGAACATAACATACACATTGAACATCCTTCTGCAGCTGAGATGTCCCTCTTTTTTCTTGTTTTCTTTCTTTTTTTATTTTGGTAATTGGGGATTGAACTCAGAGGCACTTGACCCCTGAGCCATACCCCCATTCCTTTTTTTTTTTTTTTATTTTAGAGACAGGGTTTTACTGAGTTGTTTGGGGCCTTGCTAAATTGCTGAAGCTGGCTTTGAACTTGGGATCCTCCTGCTCAGCCTCCCAAGTCACTGGGATTACAGGTGTGCACCACCATACCTGGCCAGATTTCTCTCTTTTTTATGCTGTTTTTGCCATGATTAATGGGCCTGAGCTTTGGTCTAAGGGTCAACTGGCCCATTGGGTGAGACTTCACCTAACTGAAGCAAGGTATGTGGTCTAGTGCTTGGGATGAGTGTGGCCCCTCAAGAAGAGCTGTGCCTGCTGGTTTTGTAGATCAAAATGGTGTGTTTAAGCTGTTTACCTTCATAAATACACAGATATCCACACCACTCAAGGCCATTCTACCATCTGGAAATTTGAGACCCCTGTGCAGTTAGGTGACAGAGCCACTCCTATTTCTCAGAAACAGAGAGAACATGCACGGAGGCCTGATGGTGACTTGATAAATACATGGCAGAGCTGGTTCTCTCTTTTCCATTACAAGAACAGCACTCAGTTTCAGGACCACCCTAGTTTATGGAAGTCAAGGCCAAGCAATGAACAATGTGCTCTGTGAGACACACAGGCAAACCTAAAAGAAGGTTTATCAGGAGCAGCGATCTGATTACAGTCTCTGATTCTCAGGTGACAGGAGCGTGAATCTGTGGGAACCCCTGGTGCAAAGGCATGATCTCAGACTGCCCAGTTGCTATGGTGATGCCATGTTCAAGGGAGGTTCCATGATTGCCATGGGACTACCAGTCTTGACTCTGAACTCAGACACCAGCTGCTGGGGGTAGAGAATTGTAAGCCCAAAAAATATAATTATAATTGGCTGCCTGGAACTTCATCCTAAACCTACTTGCTTTGAAGAATCTTTCTCACGAAAAACACTTTTGATGTTCAAACCTATAAAATGAACGTGCTGAGCTAGCTCTGAGTCATCCATCCCTCACCAGGGGGTGAAGAACCACTGGGCCTCACTCAGCCTTTTCTCTATGTCCTTCTGTCTTTTCTCCACCCACCATTGCCTCTTGCTGGTTTTCAGAATCAATGGCTATCCAGGTCTCAGGAAAGGTTGAAGGTGGCAGAAACAACAAGGAAGGCCTGGAGGTAAGGCCAGGGGAAGTGAGGGACATCTCACCGTGTCAGAATGTATTCACAAAGAGGATTCCAGTGATATTTACTATACTATGTTCCCTTCTGCAGTTGACTCTGGAACCCACCTTCTTCTGCTGGAACCCAGGCCCAGGCTGAGTCATCCAGGGCTCCCACTCAGAACCCAGCCTTGCAGCAGCCCTAGGCACAGAGAGGCCACATCTGAGTGCCTTGAGTCCCAGCCGTGTTGAGCATTGTGTCTCCCTGTCCTAGGGACTAGACATGTGCAATGGAGCCTCCAGATAATTCCAACTCTGGGTATTGAGTCTTTCATGTCTTTCCTGCTGAAGCCCCAGTAATCATGGAGCAGAGACACATTGTTCCTGACCTGCAGATCCCATGGAAATACTAAAATTGTTCCTTTATGCCACTACAATCTGCTGGCTACTAGTGAAGCAGCATTTCCCTAGGAAAACAGGTGGCATGTGGCCATGAAGAGCTGCCCTGTGTGGAGACCTGCCGCACACAGTGTTGGCTTGGTCTGTAGAAACCAGAAGATTGTGGAGGAAATGTTCATGATGGCTGGATGGACCTAAGTCTGACATGGTGGAAACTGGGAGAAGGGGAAAATTGTAATGGAAATCTGAGCAGAAAGGAGTTCATTGCAGACTAGTCAAAAGTTCAGTGAAAATGACACTCGTCATAATATTGAAAATAATAAGCATACCTAATGAACTCATGGAGTCATTTGAAAATATTTTTAGGCAGAGTATTCTGTATATTGGTTTATTTTACCCACATGTAGTAAGAACAGAGATACAAGAGGGAATAAAATGAAAATGTTCAGTTTCCAGGCCAATTTCAGAGCAAGGAAAAGAGTTTCAAAACCCTGTCTCTTGTAATGGCAAGTTCCTTAAATTTTCAGCAAATTTGTTGGTGAAGATCAGACCAAGGTCAGGCTATTTGAGTTTTTTGAAGACCTTGAGTCTAGGTCTGTTTTGGGTTACTCTAACAAAACACCTGAGACTGGCTGTTTTATAGGAAAAGAGGCTTTTTAAAGCTCAGAGTGTTGGAGACTAAACCTCCCAGATGGGTGGCCCCATCCCCCCAACTCCAATGAGACTTCCTGGCTCTGTCACAGCATGAAGTAGGGCATCAGGGTGGGGGCTCATGTGAGGGGGAAAGATCACACCTGAGACAGGAAGCAAGAGAGAGGGGCCCAGTTTACTTTTTACAAAAATAACAGGAAGTCACCAGTGTATTCCAAGAACTACACTGATCCCTTCTAAGCACAGCACCCTGAGTGACCCAAAGCTTCCACCACCTCAACACCTCCACAGGGGGACCAAGATTCCCGTATGCCAGCTCTTGGGGGACACAGTCAAACCATATCCAGCCCATCACACCTCAGAAGTGTCCAAGGGGATGCCCCAGGGGTCTTTCAGCAAGACAGGATGCCCTCTGAGTGTCTCAAGGGCATATCTCCCAGACCTTCCCTGCCAAACCCTAGGGTGTGAAGAATCTATTGTTTTTGATGACGTTTTTTTAAGGAGGGTTTTATAAAGGACATGGGTCAACAGTCATTTGAAGCTGTACAGAGGTGAGGTCTAGGAGGGTCCCAAGTTCAGGGTCTCCTGTCCCTGTGGATTTCAGCTGCATTACCTTCTCAGCTCAAGATTGCATGACCAACCTGGAATTGCCCAAAGAATCTTCAGGTCATTTTCCCCTCCTTGGGGATGAAGATAGAGAGATGCTCCTGTATCAAAAAGATGTGCAGTGTGGTTTCTGTCTAGTGGGATGACTTCCCTCAGTAAATGTCACAGAAGCCACAGCATGGTGAAGATGATTGTAGACAACAAAGCAGTGTTATCTCTGGTGAAAAATGACAGGGAAAAAATAAGTGAGAAGACGGCTACAGAGCATCAGATTCTATAGGCAGGAAGAAGTCTCCAAAAATAGGAAGAAATACAAGCTGGATTTTATGGAAAAGGAAGAATGACTCCATGGGACCAAGGGTTCTTGGGGTGTGGCCATTATACATGGAGAAACATGTCAGGTCTAGTACAGAACGAGTTCTGCTGCCTGTCACTTACCCATTTAGAGAACTGGTCATTGAAAGGCACGCAAGAGCCTGAGCTAATGGAAAGTACAGACGTAACCTCATGCTATTGTGGAGCATCTAGACCCATGATTCAGGGTGAGTCAGTGAGCAGGAGATAAAGAGGACCAATGGTCTAGTTCTGGTCCAAGTTCAAAGGCCAACAGCCAGGATTTTCCCTCTTATCTTGTGGGAAGATGAGCTTGGGAAGCCACAGGGAACCATGGCCCAACAATTCCCTGAAATCATGAAGACCACGTTCAATAAACACCTGGCACCATCTCTCAAGGAGAATTCCCACATTATCATAGGGAATAACTTTGCTAGCTATATTTGAATTTCAGGAAAAGATAAAATTCTTTAGTATAAGCATGTTACAAATGTTGCACACAAAATATACCAAACAGTGGTTTCATTACTTATCAGAATGTCAAATGTATCTGGGTTTCTGCTGTGCTTTGGGTGTGGTTTATCTCCAAAGGATCCATATGTGGGAGACTTGGTCTTTAGAGTGGTGGTATTGGGAGGTTGTGGAACACCAAAGGAATGGAACCTAATGGAAGGTCCCTAGGCCATTGGGGATGTGCCCATGGAAGGGATTAAGGGAGGTCTCATGGATTCCCTGTTCCTCTCTCTCTTTGTTTGGGGGGGTTACTGGGAATTGAACTCAGGGCACTTAACTTTTGAGCCACATTATCAGCCCTATTTTGTATTTTATTTAGAGACACAGTTTCACTGAATTACTTAGTGCCTTGCTTTTGCTGAGGCTGGCTCTGAACTCATGCTCCTCCTCCCTCCTGAGAAACTGGGATTGTAGGCATGCACCACTGCACCCATCTTCATCTGTTCCCTTCACAGGGAATGTTATACATTAGTTTTGGTTCTGCTTAAAGTCCAATGTAAGTTTGAGACTGAGCCTTTTGGGATCTGGGTCATCAGAAAGGGGGAAGTGTCCTTGGGACTTGACCCTGCACTGCCTGGAATCCAGGAAAGTGAAGACACAGAAAACACATCTAAAAGACAAGATGAGAATCCAGGAAAGGGAGTGAGTTTCGTGCCTGGGTGGGGGTGGTAGTAGGAATCAGGTGACCCATGACAATGAGGACAGAAATGGGGGACCTGGGCTGAAAGGGAAAGTGGAAGAGTAAAGCTAGGGGTGCATGGGTATGGGGATGAGCTTGTTTTGACTTGAAGCTGGGCTCCTCCAAGATGCACTTTTTGTTGACCTTGGCTCTGGAGTGGCCACAAGAGGACCTTGTGGGAAAGGGTCAGATCTGAAACCTGGACTCTTAGTGCACCTTGAAGCACTGGGTGCCTCTGTGATGTTCTCTGGCTCCCATGGCCAAATCAGAGAACTCCCCACTCTGAAGAGGACCAGATTGCACATGAGCAAATCTCACTCTGGCCCTGAACTGGCTTTGAGCTGGGATGATTTTAAGAGTGTGATGGGGTAGGAATAGTTCATGCTCTCTTAAGTGTTCCTCTCCCACAGTTCTAATTTAAACAGGTCCCTGAAGGAGCACTGGGATTCCTTGACCTCCAATCTGCAAGGAAGTGGAGGAGCATTGCATGCATGCTGGAGTCAGGGGCTCCTTGTTAAGGTTTCCAAATTCAGGAAATGTAAGCACAGGACATTTTACTAGTCAACCTTAATCATCATAATGGAATACCTAAGACAGCATAAGAAGGAGAGTGGATTTAGCTCACAGTTTTGGAGGTTTGGATGTATGGCACCCACATCAGCTAGGCTCTGGGGAGGGCCTTATTGGCATCACCCCATGATAGATAGTCATAAGGGAGCACATGTGGGTATAAATGATCACGTCTCCAGACAGGAAGCCAGAGGGCTAGATGGGGCCAGGTTTGAACTTTCGCAGTAAACTTGTAAAGAGAACGACCAAGGAGCCATTAAGCCTGAGTCCAAAATCTCCGAAGACACCAAGAAACCAAAACTGATGCAAAGGCAAGAGGGAAGAAGCTCAAGCAGGGACCTCCACCAGCAGCCTCAGTGGCTATAAGATGGCAGCCCCCAGCCAGAGATCACACAGGCTTTTATAGTAAACACACAATAGGGGGAGGAATTCGGGGTTGTGCTAGCTTATTATAGGCCTGATTTCCCACGGAGGTTGGTGAGTGGTTAGTTCATTGCTAAGCGACTAGGTATGTAGGAATGTCTTAACTACAAGGTTGGAGCTGGGAGGGGGGTACATTTGTGGGGGGGCGGGGGCGTTGCAGCATTTTTCTGGGAAACCAGACTTATCTAGGCAGGGAGTAAGGTCTTACAAGAATTGTCGGGGTTACAGAAGTTGTTGTCATTAATGTCCTATGCCTTGGGCAAGGCTGAGCATTCTTTGGAAACTTTATAGAGAACTAAGGCTTTAAATTATACATTTTCTAAGATACAGAAATTTAAGGTTATGAAATTTTAATTCTCACATTAAGTCTCACATTAGCAGCCACCTGTGCCTCCACTGCCCAGGCACCAGCAGCCAGGGGAAAAAGGGACATTTGGGACATCTACAGATAAGGGACAGGACAAATAACAGACAAACTCAGAGGACAAAATTTACATGCACAGGAAAAGACAAGACTTAGAGGAGGAGTTTACTGGGACGATCAATATAACCCCAGAAAGGGTTCAGCTCACTCATATAGTATAGGCAAAAAGGGCAGGGGACCACTCCCCACAGGGAGAGGCCCGGACCCCAGGCCAGCCACTGAACCAAAGTGAGCTCCTTGGACAGTCCAGCTCTCCTTTCCTCAGAACAAATAATGATACTGCTGCTTACCGGTGATGAGTTCTGCTTCCTCAGGTGTTGAAGTATAATGCTGGAGAAGCACGCCAAGGCAAGCATATTAAGCAAGTTTTATTTTAAAATAGTAATACAAACTTCTCCCAGGAGGGAGAAGAGGGGCCATGGCTGGTGTTCTCGAATCCCCGAAAAGTGAGTGTGTTGTACCCAAGGAAATAAAGTTATCCAAGACGATCACGTAAAGCCAAAAGAAACCTTTTATTATTATTATTTTAGCTGGCCAGCAACGACCTCCCTTACCCCTAAAAGTGGGGTGTGGGGAAATCGTGCGCCAGTTCTTTCTTTGTCAACTTTTATAGGGCGTGAAAGGGACCAGGGTGGGGCTATAGGGAGGGGAAGGGGTCGGGGTGGGCTAAGGGTGGGGACTTGGGACTGGGGCGGGCTACAGGGAGGGGATTTGGGATTTTGGGGTGGGGCTGACTCTCCCAATCACGATGGAGAATCTCCCTGGGGAATATGAACATTCCAATCTGTTTTCTGTGGCTGTAACATTCCCCACTGGTCTTGTCCACATTAACAAATCCTTGTTTAGGAAACTAGTGGTTTTTCAGGTTCCAATTTCCCAGACTCTGATGGGTTCTATTCCTCAGTTTGACCAGATATCTTATTTTTACATTCACTGCCTGTCCTTAATTAGAAACCTTTTACTGCTATAAGGAGAGGGGGCTCCGACCGCTCTTGCTGCTTGGAGCTGGAAGGGGGTGGAGTCTGGGGAAGCAGTTTGAAGTTACTTTTAGAAATCTGGTCAATGAGGAGCAGAAGTCTGCTTGAGAAGAACAGGTTGTAGTCATCTGGGGTGGGTGCTTCTTTGAGAGAGAAACAAAATGACATAAGTACCAAAATGAGATTAATACAGAATAGAAGTCAATCTCTCACCAGGTGGAAGAACTGAGAAGTTGTTCCCATAACAAGACCTATTAAAGGTTGGAGAGGTTGAGGCCTTTATTTGGGAACTTGAGTTACCAGGTACATTTGCCTAAGAATCTCTCTTTTGTAGCCTCCAGTCCTATTCTAGGGGCTAACACAAGTACATCTTAAGTTACATTAAACTATTGTTTCTTTTGAATGCCCAAGAATGTCTATGGTTTG
>JAJEJO010011375.1:0-22191 GCA_020662805.1 Glaucomys volans | reverse complement strand
GTTTGCACGTATGGTTGTGAGTTCTCTGAGGGTGTGTATGTGACTCACAGTTGTTTCCTGCACTGCTCCTCACTCAAAGAGAGGAGTGTCTTGTTGTTTGTAAGCGACTGAGCCCTTTCTGAGAACACTTGCATTTGCCCTTGGCTTGAGTATAGATTTAATGAAGACTCCAACTCCACACTGAGATGACCATCACTTTCTCCTGATTGTGTCTCCAGGAGCGGGAGCCACTAACACGAATATTACTACACAGCTCTCCCCAATAAGTGGGGATGGTGGCTAGAATAGTTATTGAGCACATAGATGCTCTTAGTTTTTCTTGGAGATCTCAATGTTTCAGGCCTTCCATCCTCTCCATTTTCATTGCATTGAGCAGAAAACTGGCAAAATTCTGAGATTTCCCAGTGGGTTCTTACCAATAAAAATTGTTATGTGAACTGACAGTTGTTGCCCTGGCATGCTCAATAGGACTGAACAAATATACTTAGAAGAAGTTGCTACTGAGTTTTAGGGAGGGGATGTCATCTCCTCCGACCCAACCCCCACTGGCTGTACAGGAAACCGTACATCACTCTGTGTTTGACATCTAATTTCTAATCATGAGTGCAGCTATTTAATAAGTAAAACTGGGATGATAGAGTGAGGACGTGATCTGACTTGCAGTCAAACAACCCTGAATCCCACCCTCTCTCTAGCCATGTTGGTGGTATTGACAGCATTCCCTGTGACAGTTTGCCTGTATTTCTTCCTGGGTAAACAATTTATGTGGCAGTAGATTCAGGATATTGGTCTCTTTGTTCCTTTTGAAATGTTGTACATTGTCTTGCTAATATCAACTGAAGAGAGTCATCATGCATTATCCAGGTTTGCCAACACTTGAGCTGTTCTTGTCCTGAGTTAGCATGGAGGGTAAAGTTCTGTGGTTTTCAGTTTTTCACTACTGTAACAAAATACATGAGAAATTCAACTTACAAAGAGAAAATGCTTACTTTTGCTCATAGGTTTGGAGATTTCATTCCACAGATGCTTGGTCACTTTGCTTTAGGCCTGGCATGAAGCAGCCCAGCACATGTGATGTACCTAAAGTGCTCACTTCATCAATAGGAGATACACGAGGAAAAGGAAAGGACCAGAGTGTCCCAGTCTTCCTCAAAGACACACCTTCCATGTCCTGAAGATCGTTCACTCTTTAATTTTTCACAGCCTTTCCAAAGATCCACCCTGGGGACCTGGTTTCTAGCCCCTCAGCCATCGAGCTGTACAAAATACTGTGTGGACATTGCTGTGCTGTGTAAGCTAGGCTGTGTCATCATCCCCTGCACCTTACAGAGTTTCTCCCAAATGTGCCCCTGTCCCTGATTCCTGTGTGGATGCTATGGAACTGGGGAGAAACTTACTTAAGACTTCACCACCCAGCTACCTGGAGTTTGTGCTCCAGGTTGTGACCCTGATGGGAATAGGGTGACTGTACAGAGAGCATTGAGCACACTAGCACCAGCCTCCCTGGGATAATTGCTGGTGGCACCAGTGTAAGGACACGTGCTCCTCTGCCCACAGGCCAGTTGAGACAACTGTGATGGAAGGTGATTGACAGGAATCTTGGATCTCGATCTGCATCTATTAGTTCTCATGTAAATATTCACCAGCTCTTTTGGTGTCTTTAAAGTTCACACTGACTTTCTTAGGGTTCCTGCCAATGACTTTGTTTACTGAATTAAGATAATACTTTGTAGAGTTATATATATATATACATATGTTTTCATATATATGTTTTCATATATATATATGAAAATTATATGACAATAAATTAACTATTCTTTAACATCTAACGAATAGCTCCATTTTCCTGGATGACAGTATTTTTAAAAATTTTATAAAGATGCATTTAAGGGTTTATCAATGAGTATATTAAATAAAATAGAATGCTGGGTTTTTCCATTTGTTTCTTGTGTTATTTCAATCTTCAAAAAGTATTTAAAATAGAAGGAATTCTATTCATTTCATAGTCTGCAATTAATTTAGTGTTAATTATATAACAATTCCTGGTGTCTTTGGGCCAACATATCTTGCTATGGGAAAAATAGGGGTTCCTGAGTTCTAGCCTTCAATGACGGTAAGAGGGAATTCACTGAAATTTAAGGACTGACTACTTCCTTATTCTGATGAGACCCAGTGGAATGACTGGTACTTGGGAGGACTTCAGGTGAATGCAGCCTCGATGTCCTCACTGAGCAGATGGAGAGACCCACACCGCTCCCCATTCAAGACAAGTTATTGATTAGTGTAGGTTCCCAGCCTTCCCCTATGCTCCATGCCCATACCTCACACCCTTTACAGATCCTGACCACATCTATAGATTTGGCATAAGGGTTCTTTACTCAGTGTGGATGACTTCCCCTCTCCATGGGGACAAAGCCCCATATTACTCTTCCACAGAGCCTTGCTTTCCCTTTCTGACAATGTTCACAGAATGATGTGCATTATCACTTGAGATGATATAAAATTTTACTCTTAGGGATAAAAGCATTTCTGAGATAACTCATTTCGTGAGGTAGGTTGACCATGGTACACTCCCTGGACAAGGACTCTCTGACAGACCAGGGGGCAAGGGCTCAATGGAGCAGGTCACAAAATGCCTTGGGAAGTGCTTGAGCTGCCTCAGGAAAATTGTTGCTAACCTCAAGCCCCATGGGCTAAGCAGTAAAAGGTGACCCTTTCAGAACCAGGACAAGGTTTCTTGAGCCAATTTGCCTGTGGTGTCACTAGACAATGATCCAGGATTTCCAGGGTGTCTGGGCACCAGCTTGCCCATGCCTGTAAGTCCCAGTCTCTAGACCTGCTGGAAGGATGGGGCAACAGGTTCCCCAGCTGGTGATGCTGCTCTTCTGTGTCCCAGGTGAGTGAAGGGAGAGCATGCTCCATGCTCTCTGTGGCAATCACTGTTTTCATTGTCTGTGTTCTTGGTCATGGAAATTAAAGCATGTTCTCTAGGTTTCAGGTTTTCCAGTGACACTGTTTTTAGTTACTCAGGGTGATGTTGAGACTGTGGTTGTAGGTGTCTCCACTGCAATGGGCTAACCTCAACTTTAGGATGGGCTCAGGGCATGTGTGATTGTGATTGTTTGGCTTTTCAGGCTCCTTTGGGGACAATGTTGTAACCCAGTGTTGTAACCCCAATGTTGTAACTCCAACCTCCTTGCCTGTGTCTCCAGGGAAGAGGGCTTCCATCTCCTGTAGGACCAGACAGAGTATCAATGAAGTATTTGGCATTGTTCAGTCTTTTAAAATGTATCAGCAGACATCTCCATCCCCATTTAACTTTTGGGGGGCAGGGGATGCTGTTAATTACTACTGCCTGTAGAACAAGGATCTCCCTCCCACAGTGCTCCAGGTCTGAACAAGAATCTCAGGCACCTGCTGACTGAGCTCAGCCTCAGGTGTTCTCTTACCTGGGGCACATCTACCAGTGATCTGTGCTTTGTTTGGACAAAGGGACTGAAGTGTAAAACAGAAAATTATTCTCTGTGAATGAAGAGTGCAGTTTTTAAAATTGTCATTGTCAGTATGTATTAATTGTACAAAATAATGGGTTTCATTGTGAAAGTATTATATCTGTATAAAACATATTTTGTTCAGATTGATCCTCTCTATTTATCTCTTTTTCCACTATCCTCCCTTATTCTGGACCCCTTTTCTTCCCTAACAGTCCTCTTCTACTTTCATTCCCCCCCCACTACATTCCATGTAATAGAGAAAACGTGATGTTTGTCTTTCTGAGTTTGTGATATTTCACTTAATATTATTCTCTTCAGTTCCATCCACCTTCCAGCAATGAATGATTTTATTTTCTACGTATGAAGAATCCTGTTCTGTGAATACATGCCTCTTTTTCTTAATCTCCTCAAGTGATGATGAGTATGGAGGCTCATTTGATAACTTGGATTTTGTGAAGAATGTTGCTATGGTCCTAGGTATTGCATTTCCTTAGAGAATGCTGCATATTCATCCTCTGCCAGATGAGCAGATATCACATCCTCTCATTCCACAGGCTGTCTCTTCACCCTGTTGGTTGCTTGTGCTGTTCAGACACTTTGTAGTTTGATGTAAACCATTTGCTATCTCCTGTATTATCTCTGAGCAATTGCATCTTGCTCAGGAAATTGCCTCCTGTAATTCTATCTGGAAATGTTTCCCCCGTGTTTTCCTATAGTAGGAAAATCAGAGTTTCAGATCTTACTTTAAGGTTTTGGATCCATTTAGAGTTTATTTTGTATAAAAAATAAACAACTGTGTGGATCAATTTTCAGCCTTGCTATGACTTTGGTGTGGCAAAGTATTATGTGTGTTTGAATGTGTTTGTTTATTATATCTATGTTTTATTTCCTCATTTTAGTCCTCCACATTCTTTTCCTTTTCTTCTATGTTTTATGATATTTATTTATTTTTATTTTTGACTTTATTGCTATAATCTGTTGCCCATGTACCAATTCCCCTCTGTTCAGTTTTCAAATGTTTCAAAATTGCCTTAATTTCTTTTCACTTAAAAACTGTAGTTTCCCTATATGATATTACTCTTTAGTTTATGTGATTTCTATTATATAAATTTACTTTGGTGTGGTTATCAGTACAGAGGATAACATAGTTGATACCTGCTGTCTAAAGTCTTGATTTAGTTCACAGCTCCTTATTGTTGGTGCTGATGTTAAATGTTGACCCCCCATATCTGTCCAGGTGACAATTAGTGTGTGAGACATCATAGTAGGAACTGGCCATCTATTCTCCCATTTTTGCTCCCATTGCTCCCATTTTTCTTATTTATTTCTCCTTCTTTCTGTAAGAGGGGCTGGACAGATATTGGGATGTTATAAATTTTCAGGGTAGATATTCTTCTGCTTTGCTCCACTTCCAACTCAGTCAGGTAGCAGCCACCTCACTCCACACTCAAATTATCCCCACTAGAGCTTCAAAACTACTTCAGCATAGAAAACAAGGGATACAAAAATACAAAGTAATAAACAGATCCCAACTAGGAACAGATGGAAGGAGAATCTCAGGTCCCACTGTTGCACATCTGCTAGTGCAGGAAAAATAGAGAGAAGACCCAAGAAAATAAAGATAATTTTACATCACAAAATGCAACAAAGCAGAAAAAATTATCCATTCGAATACAAGGACAAATCTAAAACTTTTGAAAACATGTGGAAACAAGCAAACCAATTTGAACCCCAAACTTACAATCACCCAAATTAGAAACCACAGATGTGGAAGCAGTTAAAATTCTAGAGAAAAAGCATAAAAAATAATATTTCAATGGTTGAATAAGACTTAAGGAAGGAATTAAAAGAGCAAATACAGGGGGTGAAATTATATTTCAACAAACAAATGGAGATAATAACAAGAAACGAACTGGAAAAAAACATGCAATAAATTAAATTAAAAATTAATTTCAAACTATGACAAACAGATTAAATTGCATAAAAAATAGAACCTCAGGCCTTTAAAGCAGGGCAAATGAACTTAACTACCGACTGTGCAATACCAGCAAATCCATAAAATTTGAGGATCAGAATATACAGGAATTCCTGGACGACACCAAGAGATCAAACTTGAGAGTCACTGAGAACATGGAAATACAGGATAAAGGCATTAAGACAAATTTCAATGAAATAAAAGCATAAATATTCTAAACTTAGAAATGAGATGGATATTCAAACACAGGATTCACATAGATTCTCAGGTAGACAAAGACAAGATAGAACCTCTTCAGGGCCCAACAAAATGAAAATGTCTAACAAAATCAAGGAAAAATATTATATTCACAAGGGAAAAACATCAAATCACATGTGGAAATAAACCAATAATGCCTGTTCTGACATCTCAAATGAGACCTTACAATGACGGTGCACTTGGAAAGAGAAACCCCAGCCATGTATACCTAGTCCTAGGAGAAGACAGGTGCTCACCAAGATTGCCATAGGCAACACAGGTATCTTTTAGGATTGAAAAGGAAAGAAAACTTTCCATAGTTAAGGATAGACAAATTAATTCATGAGCACTTAGCTAGAACTATGAAAAATACTTAAATGTATATTATGCACATAACAAATAAACACTAACCCCAAATCTAGAAATTATCTAGAGGGCCAACTAACTAAATGAAAATTAAGACTGGATTTAATATAATAAACAAACCAAAATGGTAGAAAATAATCAACATCTATCCATAATGATACTGAAATTAGTTGAACAGATTAAAAAATAAAATCCAATACTTGGATGGGCAAAGATATCCACAGGCTGAAAGTGAAAGTACACAAAAATATCACAAGAGAATGGCTTCTTGCCGGGGTCCAGCCCTAGCACAAAGGGTCATGTTGCTCTCTGGTGATTGGGATGGCGTCGGCGAGGTGGAGAACAAGGCAACACAGACTCAGTGATCTGAGGCTAAGTTGTGTTCTGACTTTATTTTTTCCACACACCATTTTTATATGTTAGTTTCTAGCATGAGTACAATATCTTGAGGCCACACAAAAGGAAACTGATGCAAACAACAAGACAACAGGCAAAACATGTTAGCAGATTAAATATTATCAACTCTTCATAATATTTTTAAGTATTCTTCTATATAATCTTTAACTAGTTCTACTTTCTATATTACTGGGAACATCGTGCACTGAAGTCATTTCTATGAACAACATATAAGCTTACACTATGTGGTTAATAATTAGCTTAATAGGAACAATAGTTCTTGCTAGATTACACCTCCTGCTTTTGCCCAGTAAGCATTAGCCTGTCCTGCCCAAGAAAGCTGTTCAGAGCAACTAAGCAAACACCAGTGTTTTACGTATTTTAAATATTCTAAAAAGGGGAGATGAGCTTTCCATGTACATTTTTCATTATAATATACTTGATGCCAACCAACGTGTATTCTGCCAGTGGGAGATAAAGGGGGTCTAAATCTAAGGGACCAGAAGCTGGTTTCCTAGGAGGATACCATAGTTCTCCATTAACCAAGTAAGCATTACCAAATGATGTCTGAATTGTTGGGACTATTTTTCTAGCCTTAACAACTTTGTTTGTGACTTGTTTGTCTGGAGTTAAGGTGGGAACAACGTGTTTTTCTGCCCTAGGTCATCTAGGAGTAGTCACCATCCGCAGTGACATTTAGCATAAGTTGCTGGAAATGAGCATAGCATTCTTTCCAAGTTATACTTTTATCACCCCAGAACAAGGGCCTTTCTTGGTTATATCCAGTATGGTTAGCTGTTTGATTCTTGTGTTCTAAATCCCCTAAGACCCTAAAATTCCCCCAAAATCCAATATAATATTATTCCCAAGCATAGACAAATTAAACAAGACAACAGGTAACAGTGGCCCCAATTCCCAGGAAGATGAGACCTTGCAAACATCTTTGTAACTCAGTGGAATCCTTGTCAGGCACTGAGGGGAATTGAAGAGGGCGCAGCAGCTTCTGCAAATAAGCATATGTGTCTATTCTCATACCTGACAAAGCAGTTATAAGGCAAAATATAATCAAAAGAGGCAAAGGAAGCCACTGCATTCTGGTAGAGGGAATAATTCAATAAGAAGATATAATGATGGTGAATACATACCAATATGGGTGCCCTCCATTACCTTAAAATACTTCCTGATATTAAATCTCTGGGGGACAACAATATGACAGTACTGGGAGATTTCAACTCATCCCTTTCACCAAGAGACAGGTTATCAGGACATAAAATATGTAAAACAATTTCCAACATAGTTACTAATACAAGTAAAATGGACCTAATTGACAACTACAAAATATTTCACTCCCAAAACAGATGAATTTACTTTGTATTCAGCAGTTCATGGAACTTTTTCCAAAACAGATGATATTCTAAGTGTAATGCAATTTCTTACAAAATAAAGGATATAATCTTGTGCATTTTAACAGATTATAATGGAATGAAAATAGAAATGGACAGAAAGAAAAGAGAAATAAAAGACATAAACACATGGAGATTGGAACTCACAGTATTGAGTAATTAATGGATTACAGGAGAAATGAGAGAGGAAATCATGAAATTCATAGAAAACAAAATGAGAATAGAGACACAACATATCAAATTGAGACAGAATGAAGGTAGTCCTAAGGGGAAAGTTTATAGCGTTGTGTAGCACTTTAAAGAAATAAAAAACAAACAAACAAACAGAAAGATTGCAAATAAATGATCTAATGCTATACCTCAAGGCCCTAAAAAAGAAAGAAAAAACTGGTTAAAAAATCTGTAGAGCTGGGCATGGCAGCTCTTGAGAGACTGAGGCATGAGGATCCCGAGTTCAAAGCCAGCCTCAGCATCTTAGGCCCTAAACAACTCAGTGAGAATCTGTCTCAAAATAAAATACAAAATAGGGCTGGGAATGTGGCTCAGTGGTTGAGGACCCCTGGGTTCAATCCCCAGGAACTCTGCCCCTCAAAAAAATTGTAGAATACAGGAAACAATAAAGATCAGAGCTAAAATCAATGAAATTGAGAATAAAAAAAACTCAAAGAATCAATGCCACAAGGTTGATACTTTGAGAAGATAAACAACATTGATAAACCCTTATCAAAAGTAAACACAAGAAAGGGGCAGGAGGATGAATTTAGTACTCCAGACCTCTGGTCCCCTGCAGTTCTCTGTTCCACATGAGGAAAATGCATGAAATCAGAAAAATATAATGAACAGTTCCTTCCTTGTGCCTCCTTGGGAAGCTGACTCTGAGATAGAACACAAATGAATTCTCACAGCATTATTTAATTCTCTAGCTCACACATAATAGAGAGGAACTTTCCTTTTCAGTTTCCTATAAAGAAACATAACACTGGGGGTCCAGTCTTGGTCTATAATGGCAGGTCCTGAGAGCAGTTTGTTCTTTCTCAGACTTGAGCATTAAGGACTGTGTCCCAGAGAAGTTGCCATCATCTGCAGAGCTGATAAGAACATTATGCACATTGATTAGAAGAACTGACTCACCTGGTTCTGGCACAAGCCAGGAGATTGCCAGTAACCAGGAGAGGCTGGGCCATGGGGCACGTCAGGCTCAGTGGTGGAGAGTTCAGGCTGATTCCCTCCAGCAGCTGCAGCCTTCAGTTTCAGGTGTGCAGGTACCTACCATGCTCAAGCACATAGATACCTGTGCATTATGACCTGGCCCTTCCCACAATGTCCCCAGAGAGGATGCTGAGTGAGGATCAGTAGATCTTTCCTGTCTGAGGTACATCTATGACAGAGGTGGCATTCATGGCCTCATTCACAGGAGTCAGTGAGGACAGTGGCAAAAGTGTGGGCCTGTTCTGTCCTCAACCTCCTGAAGTGAAGTCACTGGTGAATAAATTCTAGGTGCTTCGGGCCCTTGGCTCAAACTCTCCTGATTAGGCACCCCAGAAAGATAATAACCTATGAGGTGCTGCTGAATGTCCCCAGGACCCATGACTGCTCTGTTGGTCCTCACACATCTGTTCCTCTGATCCAAGCTCTGTCATCACCACCACTTTAGTCCATCTTCTGTTGCTATAATGGAAAACCATGAACTGGACAATTTAAAAAGAAAATAAATTTACTTCCTCATGCTTCTTGAAACTGGGAGTTAAAGGGCATAGTGCCAACATCTGTGCAGTATCTGCATGGAACCTTCTTGCTGCTTCTTCATATGTTGGAGGCAACAATTGGGAGACACAGGTATATATATAGGATTACCACATAGCCAGCTGTGGCCAAGTATGAAATCATGGGTTATGTAAGACCATGCTTGTGCTGTTGCTAAATATGACATTATAGATTGCATATGACTTTGCATATGTAAATTTTATTGCATATGCATGTTTCTGACTTACATAAGCCATCTTAGTCATTGCTTCTGGGAAAACCAGCTAGGAAAACCTGAACAACTCCATATACAGTACAGGGATTAAGTTTCCAATACATAATATTTTGCAAGACACATTGATAGCATGACAATTCAGCCGGCATCAGACAATTCTTTCTCTCTTTCTGGAACATTTCTTTCTTCTACACCCCTTAACCAGGGTCCTGGGTCTTACTCTGAAAAAATGTGTTCATTCCCACTGCCCTGATGGCCTCACCCTGATGCTCCCTGTGGAGGTGCTTCTGTGAATGCAGGTGACTTTCCCTCCTCAGTCTCCTAGACACAAACCATCTTCACAGTCTCATGAAATCTGGAGGCTTGTGTTCTCTATCTTTTCTCTTTGGCAGCTGAACCTGTTCGAGGATCATTCCTCTCCTGTTTTCCACTTATTACATTCACAATTTCTGTCACCCACTCAACAAACTGCCCCCAGGTGAAAAGTATATAACAAGGGAGAGCATACTGAGACTGCAGAGGCTCCCATCCCTAGGTCCACCCAAAGGGCTCCACCAGTGAGGTGAGTCTGGCCAGCTTCTTCCCCACATCCTGCACTCCTACTGGAGGCACAGGGAGTTTGTCTGTCCAAGCAGAGACCCAGAGACACCTGAAATCTCTTATTCCCTTCTTATCCCATTACAAATTTCACTAGTGTCTGAGTTGCACAACACAATAAAACTCTCATCAATTTTCTCATTCCATCTCTGACTTCAATCAAGTCTTCAGGCTCTCTTACCTAGACTGTTGATTTTTTTCTCATTGTTTCCAAGATTCATGAAGGAAAAACACTATGTCTGCAGATTTGGGATTGGATGCTCCTGCCATGTGTAATGCTTGTGCCTGGCTCTCCATCAGGGATCTGAGATTCTTTGCATGTGATTGATCCTACATAAAGACCCTCCACTGACAGCTCACCTCATGATAGGGGAAGATTTCTCTCAAAGTCTTTTCACTGTCCTGCATGTTGTTGCTGAGTGAAGCCAGCATTCCAAAAACCAAATGAACTTTAAACAGTACAGAGAGCTCTGAACCTAGACACATCTCAGCACATCCATCTGCAGCCACAGCTCTGAGTTGTGGATCACAGAAAGAACAAGTAGCATTTCAAGGAAGCGTCACTAGAAACACAAAGGACTGAATAGATAAAGGCTTCTTTCTCTCTTTTAGCCCAGAAAACACTATATTAAAATAAATTCAGGATGTTAATGCAGCAGACACTGCTTTTTGCTACAAGTAAATTGTAACACAGTAAAAGATGCTCTGCTAAAACTGCATCCCCTGAATAAGTTTAGCAAGCTCTCAAGGAATGCTTGCACATTTCTACAAATTTTGTGGAAATTTTCCACTTATAGAAATGTTGCTAGTGTAGGACACAGCACTCCATGCCACTGGGTCATCTGAGAGCAAGTTGACCTGAGAGCCCACATCCTGGAAACTTCTTCCTTCATAACCCTGAATCCAACTCTGAAATAAAAATCAGCTCTAGTGTATCAATCCATGTGGTCTTCAGATTAATTTCAGATTATGGGAATTGGCCTGATGTTATCTTTTATAATTATCCATCAAGTCCTGTTTCATGGCCTTCCTTTCCCTGTCATGGTTTTCAGTCTCCTTCAGGTTGAAACAGTCTATCCATATCTTCCTAAACTTCATGATCTCACCAATTTTAGAGAGGATACACTGGTTGTTTTGTAGAATGTCCCTCAGTTAGGATGTTTGTTTACCCTTCATGGTAGGATTTGCCCGTAGCATCTCCAGTAGGAATATGTAGAAATGATGCTCTCCTTTTACAGCTTTCTATTGGGTGGTGCCTTCTTTCAATCTGCCTCATTACTTCTGATGTTCATATGGATTCTTGGGTTAAAGTTACATTGACAGACTTATCTCCTGTGTAGTTACTCTTTGGTTATTTGAAATTATCTTGGGGCTGGGGGTGTCAATAAATGGCAGAGCACTTATCTGGCATGACCAAGGTCCTGGGTATGATCGAGTTCCAATGTTTTTTTCAAGTTCACATGAAATTCTTGAAGTGTTCCTCAAGGCTTTTTGGATACTCCACTCCTCAGCAAAGTGTCAGTATCAGTACATGGATCATCTTTTCTTTTATACTGAGTTTGTCATCATTATAAATTTTGATTCTCAAAATGACCCAGATTTAGTCAGAGGGAGAATCATTGCAGGTGCTCTCTCTTTACATTTTGCATGGTCTCATCATTTTTGGAGCACTATTTGGTCCCTAATTCAAGGTGTAGTAGATTCTTATCCAAGATTCCTTTTGTGGGAAATAAATCTAGGCACTGTAAGTGCTTACTGGTACCATGTGGGTTTAAAAGTATGTATCTATGTATAAATCAATTTTTCAACCAATCCATCTATCTACCATCAACATCTATCATCATTTTATCTGAATATACATTCCTAACTATCCCTATATACACCTCTGAGTTTATTGTGATATTCCAATTCAACTCAAAATCCCCTTTATTCTAGTGATGGCCCTTTTCAGTTTTGAGATCCCCTCCTCCTACAGATAGAATAGTATCTCTGATTGTCTCTGGTACATTTTCTTCCCTTGCCAACTTTCCTCTGACTGGAGGAAGTCTCCTCTTGTCATTGACCTTCCCTTACATGAGACAACCTCATCCACACTTCTGAATGTACCCTAATCCAGCTCTGATACCCCTTGTTAGGACATAACCAATTCTGCACACCACAGGGATTCTCTGTTTGTTGGCTTTTTGTCACTGTGACAAATAACTGAGAAAAACATCTTAGAAAACGAAAGAGTCATTCTGCCTCATGGTTTCCATCCATGATCACTTGTCTGCAGGCAGAAACATCATGGAGAAAATGATTTGTTGGGAAAGTTCTTTAACTCATGCCTTCCAGGAAGTAGAGTGGAAGGACTCAGGGGCAGGAAACAGCCTCCAGGGAAAATCTCAGTGACTTCATCCTTCCAACTAGATTCTACCTTACAAGAATTCATTGAAATCATTAGTCCCTGAAATGTATTGATCCCCTTATGAGGACTAAAACCCATTAGTTTCTGGGGGACCCCTCATATTTAAACTCTTTCAGAAGCCCTCCTGATGCTGCCTGGTGTCCTCCATGTACACACTCAGGGTCACACTCCTGTGTAAACTCATCATATTCTACATTTGACCTGCACATGGGCCCTCAGCTCACCACCTACGTGTGAGGACACACTCCTCACCCTGCTCCTGTGTGCCCTCCACCACCTGGGTGCCTTTCCTTGGAGCAGTGGAGGGTGGTCCAGCCCTGTCCTCCTACATGGTTTTATCCTCAGCCAGACCATGCCCCCAGCCCTGCAGCAGACTCTGAGTCTGCTGTTCTCTTAGAAAGTGGATGAGATTTGTTGATAGGATAATAGACAGTTTTAGGAACAAGATTAGTCTAAGGGCAGATGAGCAGGTTGTCCATGAAGACATTTAGCTTCTGAAGCAAAGCTAAGTAAAACTGGGGGAGGGGAACAGCAACAATGGGAGGATCTCAGGGAACATGTGTCCTGATGTGTAAAGCATCACACAGAGAGACGGAGCTGACCTTCAGGTGTGGAAGGGCCATCCTTACCATAGGCCAGCTGAGTCAGAGGATGGGACAGAGCTTCATAGTGGAGGAGATCAAGAGCTCAACTGGGATGTTGGGACAGCAAGGGCACACAGTCACCATCCTTCCCTTCTTACAATCACCACCCCTGAAGTTGATTTGTTTCCTTCTGCTCTGTTTCTTCCTTTTACACATATTTCCATTTCTTGGGGGTAATACTTATAATTTAGCAGGCCAAGTTCTTCCACAAGTCTGGCATAGAGGAAAACTCCCTGGAATAAATACTGTTCATAGGTACCAAAAGCAAGAGGTCTGTAAAATCTGTATCAGCTTGTGGGTTGTGATAGAGCTAATGACTTTGTCTTGTTTGGAGATGGAGCAGGAGAAGTATGTCCTGAACCATGATGAGAGCAAGAAGTTACTCTACTCTCAGGAAAAATGCATGATTCTCTCATCTGTATCCTGGTGAAAAACATTTCCTCTAGGCAAATCTATGCTGCCATGGTTTAAGATGGGACAGGAGTAGACACTTCACCAGGGCTGGGTGACTGAGATTAGCCAGCCCTACCACTGTGCTCAGGCCTGCCCTGCCCTGGTGATTTGCATGTGCCCAGAGCACAGCCAACTGCCCTGAGGACTTCTTAAGAGACTGGTCACACTCTGTGCAGGAGTCACTCCCAGTCAGAATACAGCATGGACATGAGGGTACATGCTCACCTCCTGGGAGTTCTGCTGCTCTGCCTCCCAGGTAAGGAGGGACAATCCAGAGGATTTGCTCAGATAAATATGACCAGTACTGCCTGCTCTTCAGAGATATCCTTCTATAACATAATGAATTGTGTGCATATTTCTTTTCATTCATACAATTTCAGATGCCAGATGTGACATCACGATGACCCAGTCTCCATCCTCCCTGTCTAAATCTAAAGGAGAAAGAGTCACCATCACTTGCAGGGCCAGTCAGGACATTAGTTATTACTTAAACTGGTACCAGCAGAAACCAGGGCAAGCTCCTAAGTGTCTGATCTATTATACAAACAGGTTGGAATCTGGGATCCCCTCAAGGTTCAGTGGCAGTGGATCTGGGACAAATTATTCTTTCACCATCAGCAGCCTGGAGCCTGAAGATTTTGCCACTTATTACTGTCTACAATATAGCATTTTCCCTCCCACAGTGATACAGGCCATGACATCAACCTCCCAGGGAAGCAGAAGTGTGAGGCTGGGCTGCCCCAGCTGCTCCTTCTGCTGCCTCCACCTGCTGAGAGAACTTCTCCAAGGCAGCCAAACTCTTGGTGACACTGAGATGTTTTGTTAGACTTAGAGAAGGTCCTCTGCACCCTGGTTTTTCTCCTTGTCGGTCCCAGCACACAGCCATCAGATCAGACCAACATGAGTGGATGCCTCTGAAGGTGTGCATGCTCTGCTTAGTGCAGTACTGCTCCAAAAACCAATGAAGTTCAGGAAGCAGTCAGGAGGCAAAACAAAAGGCACCATAATGAGTTCTTACTCTATGAGGTGTAGGACCCTGGTGCTGGTTGAGCTCAGACAAGCTGCCCAGTGGAACTAACCAAGTGTTCAGAGACAGAAGAATGCATAGTTGATCAGTTTTTGTGACAAAGGCAACACTACAAAAACGTTGGACAAGACCTCCTCATAAGAAATGTTCTCTGTTAACCTCATGTGCAAATGTTCTTCTAGAATCATGTGTGCTCAGCATCAATAATCATTGGAGGGTGAAAGTTGCAAAAAACTACCCAAAATTTCAGAAGAAAGACCACAAAACTAAACCATGAAGAACATCAAACACAGCATGGGGGATGATCGAGAACACTCTCATGTTTTTGGGAATGTGAATGGCACCTGAATTGGAGGACTGCCCTGACTATGCACGTAACCTTTGATCCAGGTCTTCCACTCAGATCACACACAGATGTGCACAGGTCCCCATGTGCAGTGACCTCACAGTATTATTTGTGATAACTGCCAACTGAAACAGCTAAGTGCCAGTGAAGAGTAGAATGTATAAGCAAAACAAGGAAAGTGCATGTAATAATATAGCATATACCATTGAAAACCTTCACTGTCTTCAAGAAACCTGAAATAGTATGCACATGCAAAGAGGCACAGGAGCTTATGTCCCAGGATCCAATTTTTTGAGGCTCAGAAACTGGCAAAATCAATAATCCATTACGGACAGCTGAGAAATTTCATGGAGAAAAGTGGGGTCATTGATCATTCTTGGTTGAGTTTTTCCCCTAGAATTTTGCAAGTATTATTCTCTTTCTTCCTCTCTGTATATTTCTTCTGAGACCACTCTGATAGCCCTGTGGAAGTTCCCTAGAATGTTAAGGGGGTCCTTTTGTTCTTATCCTTTCAAAAGTGTCTTTATCTATAAGTTTTAATAATTTATTTTTAAATACAATTCAGTTTTAAATTCTCTCTATGATTTTTTTTTGAAAAGTTTGGTTCATTGGACACAAAGTAGAATGATACAATCTGCATAATCATACATATACCTAGGGTAATGATGTTTGCCTCATTCTATTACTTTTCCTTCCCCACCTGCTTTTCTTCTTATACAATCCATCCTTTCTCGATTCTTCTCTTACCTCCCCCTACCCAAACTATGTGTCATCAACCACATACCAGACATATCATTCGGCCTTTAGGTTGTTTGGATTGGCTTCTTTCACTTAACATGATATTCTCCAACTCCATCCAATTACCTGCAAATGTCATAATTTTATTATTATTTATGAGTGAATAATATTCCATTGTGTATATATACCACATTTTATTTATCCATTCATCTATTGAATGACATCTAGATAGGTTCAACAATCTAGGTATAGTGAATTGGACTGTTAAAAAGACTGATGTGGCTGCATCACTAAAATATGCTGATTGTAAGTCCATTGGGTATAGGCCAAGGAATAGGAGAGCAGGGTCAAATGGTGGATCCATTCAGAGTTTTCTAAGGAATATCTGTACTGCTTTCCAGAGTGGCTGCATCAATTTGCAACCATACCAGCAATTTATTTAGAACATATTGTAGTGTGACCTTCTTTAATTTGGTTTTATTTGGGACCTTCATGCTTAGTTGTTCTGAATGTCCATAGTCTTCCTAATAACTGGGAAAACTTCAGCCATTATTACTCCACACAGGCTGAAAGATCTCTGTCCCCTTGTGTTTGCACCATGTGGAGCACATGGCCTATAGCTCTGCTGTGGGAAAAGAGCCTGGAAAGTGACTAACTTGCTGAATGGTTTTTTGTGTTTTTTTTTAACTGTTACAGGAAATTCTTTTCTTAAAAAGAAAAGTACAAAGAGTAGAAGAGATAAAATAGATAAACTATGTATGTGGTCAGAAAATCTCACATAAACTAGCTTGTGTGGTGCTAATATTATGTGGGGTTCTTAAGTGTGTATGCTAACCCAGTGAAGCACCGTTGCTCTCTACATTCAATAGAAAGTATAGTATTGCCGTACTTTGTTGAATTTCTTACTATTCGTCTGCATGCACTGTGTATTTCTGGGTAAAACATTGCCCTAAACAGCAGCTTAAAAAATAGTCTTTTACTCTCCCCACTTTTTCTCTGAGTGAAGAATCAGGAGTGGCTTCCCTGGTTGTAGGAATGCCTGAGGCAATGTGGTTCACATCACAGTAAGAAGCATAACTATGGAACAGGCAGACCTGCTCCTCTCAGAAGCACAGACACATCTGTGCTGTGAATTATGCTCTCTGTGAGCACCCAGAGCCAGGCACTTCCTCTTCCCTTATATAGTATGATCACAAGAATGACAGGAGAGCATCAAGAGAGCTTAACAGTTGGTGATTGGCTATGGAGTACTATATAAGCTTTGTGGTTCTGCATTAAATTTGAGTTTGTGTCTATGAGACCCCACTCCAGGCGAGGTCTGTTAGTGCCATGCACTCACCCTCCTTACTCCCACAGGGCACTCCTGTTCCACTTTACATCACCTGGTGGTCTGGTTCAAGGTGTGTCCTCAGGTGTTGTGGGATGTGAGCCACAGGTGCAGCCATGGAGAGACTTCTCTGGTGGATCTCCAAGCGCCACCCTATGTTAATAAGTTGAGGCTGCCATTAGCAAGAGTCCAGGGTTCTCACTCTGACTCTGCCCTGAGCTGCCTGGGAGATCTCATCAGGTGTCCTCTGCCTTTCTCTGGAGCAGTTCTCTTCCCAGAGTGATCAGCCACCAGGGTTCTCAGCCCCCTGGCCTCTGGGGTCACTCACTGCCTCTTCCTAGCACTGGAAAGGCTAGTCAACCTTGTCCTACATGGAGGGAGAGGGTTGAACAGCTAGAGGGGAATTGGGAGGCAAGGCACTGGGCTTCTTCGGGGCTGAGCCTTTTCCTGACTGTGCCCTGGAGGCCTCCTGCCTGGGGCTTCCTCTCAGCATTCTTCGCCCCATGATCCTGTAGGAAAGGGTTTTCAATTGTGCTGTGGTCAGACTTTTGACTCCTGTATGCTGTACAGCCCATGATGCCTGGTGTAGTTTTGAGTACACAGTCAATTAAATATTAAAGACATTTAAATAAGAAAAGAAAGTTTTGTGAAACTCTCCTTTTTTACCATCCTGTGTGCAATGGAGACCCTGTGCTGCCACCTGCCTTGGCCTGGAAGACTCATGTGGGCATTTCCTGTCCTGAGCAAAGACCCATGATATGTTTTGCAGACTGTGTGTGAAAAGGTCTCTACACCTTCCTTGAATTATCTGTTTTCCGACTACAGAATTTAATGTTTAAAGTTGATTTTGAGTACTTTCCAGATGTAGTTCCTCCTTCTCTTCCTCCACTGCCTCCTCCCTCCCTGCTTCCCTCTCTTCCTCCCACCTGCCTCCCTTCCTCCTTCTCTCTCCTATTCCTTATATGCTTTGTTGTTTCCCAGCATGTTTTATTATTTTACAGGGGTTATTTTCTAGGGTGTATGCTTAACAGTTTTGGTGTTATCAGTCGATTCTGAGTTATTTGTAAGTTTAAATAGAATCTCTGCTTTAACTCATCTTCCTCTTGACAGTTTTAGAAGCTACACTCAGTAGCCACAATGCAGGAAATGTGCTTCCCTATCTGCTGATGACACTGCAGAGGCCCCTGTAGGCCTGCCTAGCTGCCCACATTTTATACAAGGACTTTCCATGAGACATGAACTGTAACAGGCAGACAGGGAAGAAGGACTGTCCTCCAGACCCTGGTTTAAATGTTCCTATGGCTCTGGGCCTCAGGTGGGAGGTTGAAATATTTCGATCACTTCAGAATACTATATCTTTAGCATTGCAAATGCAATTATAACATGTATTGGGAAATAATGGTGATTTCAATATGGACCTGGTTTTGTGGTGACTCACAACACGGCTGGAAAATGAAATTTACATGACATTTCAAAGTACATATACTAAAATGTGTGTGTGTGTGTGTGTGTGTGTGTGTGTGTGAGTGTGTGTTTTAATGGTCCATTTCTGATTGTCCTGATTGCGGGTGTCTTTGGGGACATGGTGATGACACACTGTGCGGGCTACCTGACTATGTCTACCTGAGACATGGCCACTATCAGCTGAAAGTCCAGAGTCTTTTATCAAACCTGAAGGACCACTTGGCCTGGCACCAGCAGAAGCCTGGACAGTCCCCCATGTTGCTCCTGTCCTGGGCATTCCTCCAGGGGGCTGAGGTCACATGGACGTTCAGGGGCAGTTGGTCACTGATAGATTTACCTCACCTCATCAGCAGGCTGTGGGCTGAGGAAGAGGGTTCCTGTCAGCAGCCCCACAGTTCTCCTGCCACTGAGCTTCAGCCTCAGACACAAACCTCCCACCAGGCTGAGGGTCATCAAGGCTTTCCCCAGCTATGTCTTCTTCACTAGGACTTGAACATTCATGTCTCCGTCCTGGCTGAGAAACCACATCTTTCTTATTTATTCTGTGTGTGATTCACCTGACCAAAGAGGAAATTAAGGAGATTGTCCTGGGCTAGATCTTCATCCAATCAGAACTGAATCTACTTTGTTACCCAGCCAGGTTTCTGCTGGGTATTTGCTCATAGGAGTGATGTCACCATCTGATAAAAATGGCCACACTGCCAAGATCATTGTAAAATCCTTCACAGTGCCTGTGAGGGGATGGTCAAGGCCTGCAAGAGTGGGAGACTGGGCAAGGAAATAGCCTCTTCCTGCAGAGCAAAGAGAGGAGAGGGAACAATTAGGAGGTCATTGACAAAAGCCAGGGAAAGCAGGTGGTTTCCTAGGACCAAGATGATTTAAGTGGAGGGTGAAGTGAGTGGTCTATGTCGGAAATAGTGGTTAATAACATTCATGGTTTGGACAAGGGATGTGAGAGGAGCCTTTGCTTAGACCTTTTCTGATCTTGAAGAAAAGCAACATGCTCTGACATGTTTCAGAATTGATGTTTTTCTCCTCCCCTGCTGAATTATGGTGCTGTATTTTGTGAGATGCTCCTGAGCTCCTGAAGTAGAACTCAGAGGTGTTTCGGGTTCACACATGATGGGGGGACCTGGGGTTTGTAACTCTGTGGTTCCAGGTTGAGCCTCCTGCCACTTGTCAATTACTGCTCAGGTTTTCCTTCCCTGTGCCTGTTTCTTAGAGGCTCCTGCATCTGGTTGAATGCTGTAGAGAGTGGGTTTCTCTGCATCTGACCTCTGACTCACCAGTTCTGTACAGTGGCTGACCCTGGGGCCTCACTTCCCTTATGGGGTCCAGAGGAGTTGTTTTCAGTTTGCTCTGACTTGGCTGGTGACTCTTCCTTTCCTGATGACTGGAATGCTCTGCTCAGTCTTTCCAGGACCTTGAAGTCCATCAAGGTCCATCTAGGCACAGTACTACAACAGATTCCTGATGCCATAACCAGTCTGAATTCATGAGATATCCATCTCTACTTTCTTGATTTTTTTAATAGCACCACTAAAAATTTTAATTTTTGTTTTTCCTCATGGTAACTTGTTAATTAAATTTGCATTTATAATTTTGAAGTGATTGATATCATACATTTATTGAGAAAATATTTCAAATGTGGGTTTCAGGGGTACATTAATGGTTGATTATTGGTAAGAAAATCCAGCTGTCCTGACAGCGGTATGGGGTTTCCATGACAGATGGGCCAGGAGCTCATCCATGGACAACAGGCTAGGATTCTCCCTGGACACATGTGGTGTTCAGGGAGGGGAAATATGGCTGGATTACAATGCAGAGGAAACCTCCCCCACTCCCATGGGACTCTCCCTAGGATCCTGTCTGCTTGTGATTGCTGTAGGCTTGCAGGCTGTACAAGGGCCTCCCCTGAATCTCCTGTTGACCAACCCAGCCTAACTTTGTTTTTAGGTCAAATTCATTTTCACATTCTTCATAAAGGCTCTTCTGAGTGTCCTTCTCCCTGAAGTCATGCCTAGGCATCTGATCAGGTCTGAGATCCTTTGTGGAAGCTCACCTGTGCCCTGCAGGCCTGACTGGGAGCATGTGAGATGACCTGAAGGGCATCTAACCAGGATGATTAGGAATCATGAAGGCAGTAGGCACATAGAGTCTGCCTGATGCCCACTTCACCTGCATGAGCCAAATATCCTGCTCTCCAATTGACTTATGAGAACCTTTCTAACTCAGATCCTTCCCAAGGTGGGGGTTGGCAGTTAAGGGTGAGATGCATTGTGACTGGAGTTGATATCATCACTGTATCTCTGCTGGATCCTGGAATAATAAGAGAGATGCAAGACTGAATCCCAACTTATAAGACATTTTCATCTTTTTCTTTCCATTAATTATTATAGGTTAAGTCATTTGTGCATGTTTGTGATTAGATTTTAATGCCAATTTCACAAAGAACAGCATTTGCAAGCACAAAGGACTTTTTCAAATTCCCTACGCCATTGCCCTCTCTGTGCCAGAGCCTTGCCCAGGGCACAGGTCCTGTTCCTTCTGCAGTGTTCATGCTCTCTTGTCTGTTCAGTCAGAAAGTGCCTGGACCATCTCTGTTCCTGTCCTCCACATGCCAGGCCAGGCTGTTTCAGTGAACAAATCATGAATGAGTTTGACCTGAACTGTGACCAAGGCAGTAATTGTCCACCGCCCTCAGCTGCACCTTGCTTTCCTGAGTTCCCAGCACCTTCCTCTCACACACTCAGAGAGTCTGCTGTGGGCGGCTGCCCAGACCAGCAGCACATGAGGCAGCTGGGTCACTCTAGCAGGGAGGTTTGTGCTCATGGTTGCACCACTGTGGGAGGGTGTTAATATTGCCAGAAGTAATAAACTCTAGCATCCTCAGCCTCCCCGCTGCTGATTTTCAGTGTGAAGTCTGTCCCTGACCCAGTATCACTGAACCTGTCTGGAATTCCTGTGTACCATTTGGAACCCAATAAACTTGACCCTGTGGAGACTGACCTGGTTTGTGTACAACCAAGTACAAAGAGATTTTTCCATTACTGTGCAGGAGGCTGTGACTGGACCTGCTGTAGATGGATGCTGACTATCCAGGGGTGACAAGCTGGGAGAGAGGAGTCTGGTTCAGGACAATACCCCCACTGGATCCTGAAAAAATGTTAAGGAAATGCAATGATATTTTGTTTTTTATGAGACATATCTCTGTGCAAGATATTTGTATGCACTGCACAGGGACATTAGTTTCTTTCTCACTTGTTTATTTATGTACACGTTCATTGACGTGTCATAGATACACAGGGAGCTGGAAATCATGATGTTTATTTACCACCT
>JAJEJO010011334.1:0-10918 GCA_020662805.1 Glaucomys volans | reverse complement strand
CAGCTGGTAATGGGCCTTCTCCGCCAGTTAAGCCGCCAAAATGGCGTGGGGTAGTTCCATTTCCCCGCCAGAGTCTGGGATCCCAGAGTTTCCCGGACGCCTCTGGATGCCCCAGGTAGCCTGAGATGCTCGGTCTCTGCCTGGGAGGCCGCCGGCTGGTGCCAGAGTCACGGCCAGTGACTCCAAAGCGCTACTGGGGACCGGCACTCACTTGTTGGCTGGCGCAGACCCAGGTCGGTGGCTCCGAAGCAGCTGCAGGGTCTGGCCCTCCCGGATGGTAGCTGCCCGCGGCGGGCCGAGCCCAGCCCGGCTGAGTTGGTTCTGGAGCGGCACCTGGGGACCCCTTATATGTGCTTTGTATATAAAATCTCGTTGAGAGTCATATTCCTGCTGTTTGAATCCCGAGCAAGTAGGAATCCACGGAGCAAGTAGGAATGCAGCTTTCCTGTAATCCGCCATCTTGGATCCCCTCTAGATAAACTCTTGATTAGACTTAAACACTCCTTAAGGCAGGCTGTAGCATCTTTTATGAGAACAAAGTGACAATCAGAGTTAAGATAGCTGTGATAATTAGTGCCCATTCTTAAATGCTTAGATCTTCCTGATGGAATTGTAATGAGTTCACAGAATGATCATCTGGTGATGTGAGGACAAAGTCAAATTTTTACAAAGCTGGGATTTACATAGTTTGAACTATTGATGAGAGGAACAATTATCATAAAAGGCCTATATAAAGAACTCATCTGGGAGAAGGGAACTCATCAGTGTTTTGGAGGAAGGATGCACTCCCCAGCAGTTCCTCAGCTCTAAATTTACACTCAGACTGGTCTCAGTGATGTCAGTGCCTAAGGAATTCACTGAAATTAAACATTGAAGAGTAAAATAATCGTAGAGACTGGATAAAGTCAGAAAATTTGAAGGTAAAACTTGAACAATATGTTAGAGAATCACCAGCTTAGTTAGCAGTGGCGGCATGCATGCTGTCAGTCCACTACAGAGGTGAAGGGGAAGCACAGGCAGAGAAGAAAGTGTGGGGAATAAAATAGGCTTGGGGGAATCTGTGGAATAGAGAGGGATGCTGATATTAACTGACACAGCATTGGTGGGGAAGAATGTAGAGTGAAAGTGATCATAATTGCTTGGCCAATAGGCTGAAAGTCTGGCAGGAAACAGAGAGCCACAGCTGGGAGAAACTTTTTCAAGTGGCTGAATAACAGTGAGCAGAAGTGAGAGACAGGAAATGCATAGAGGAAGTTGCCAGCTTGACCCAGCAGTCACCTCCTGTGGTATCCAGAGTGTCCCTGGACATTATGATTGAAACAGATGCAGAGGATTATGCCTAGTGCAATCCAGGCTGAGGACACCAAGGACAGATAGCTCCCTGTGTGGCTGGTGTCCCATGTGAGCAACTGCGAACATGCCAGTAACTGATCAAACAGGAGCATCTGCACTCCAGGTCTGATCCTGGGTCATTTACATCTGGGGAAGTGGAATATGTAAGGGTGTGGAGCTGTAGAACCTCACCCTAAAAGTGGCATATTCTGGATGCTCCTAAACCTCAGAAGTTCAGCAGAGATCATCTGCCCAGCAACAGGTGGATGTGGATCAAATCTCTACTACCTATAGACACAGTTCCAAAAAATCAGCCAAGACAAAATCCCAACTGCAGGAACTTGCAATTTAGAATTCTGCACCAGTCCTGCTATGGGAATAAGTCATCTGTCAGCATTCCCTGGTGTCTCCCATTTTACACTGTGGGATGGGAAGGCAAGAGCTACTACAACCAGCTTTGGTTCTTGATCAAATGACTGGCAACTTAGTGAGGAACAAAGAAACAGGACTCAAAAACCCAATGACTATGACTCAAGGTTTACAAATTCCAGAAATAAATACCAAAAATTTAATAAAGGGCACAGCAGCATGAGCAAAGAGCATCCATTCTTGCCAAGAGTTTTGACTACCTCAGTGGAAACAAGTCCTTTATTTTTAATTCAGAATTTTTTCCTATTCCCCCTTTTCCTTTTCTCTAATTTTAATTTTATTCAGATTATTTACTTACTTTTAAATTTTTTTTCATTCTGCATTATTTTGTGTGTTCTCCCTGCACTTGCTGTTCTGACATGTTCAGAAATTAATTATATTCTTTTTTTCATTTAATTGCTTTCTTCTTAACTCATTTATTATTTTGCCTTGATTAGACTTTGTTGGAGTGAAATTTACATGGACTTTGCTTCTTCTGAACTTATATTTGTTTGTTTATACCTTGGATTTTGTTTCTCTCTTTGCTTATTTATTCACTCTCTTCCCTAATAGTCAAATTTTTCTGTTCCCTCTTCCTCTTTCTTCATTTTATTACTTTTAGTTATTTCTCACTCCTCCTTCTTTATAGCCATCATCTGCTTCTTCTCTCCTGATTCTTCCCTGTTCACTTTTTAATTATTTCAAATGTTATCTTGCCTCCCTACCCTGTTTTTTCTTCCCTTAAGAAATTATCTGATAATTCCACTCTCTGATAGAATTATATATTTTTGTAATCCCTAACCCATTCTTTTTGTGATTTTTAATACAGGGGATGACATAGCAGGCACATGCTCTTTAATGTCTGATCTAGTGCACTGTTCTTTATCATTGGTGCTGATTTTAAAAGTTGAGCCACCATTCCTCTACAGCTGGTAATATATGTCAATGGAGATGCTGGACTTTTATTTATAAGAGCGCACATTTGTTGGTAATATTATTATATTTTTCCTGACTGGTGCTTCATCTGAGGGGGTCTGAGATGTAATTGAGACAGTCAAAATACATGGATAGAGATCCTTCTGCAGAGAATACTCACAATTCCACCAAGTAATAATGAACTTTACCCCACAAAAATCTAGCCCCATTCAAATCTCAATAGCATTTCACTACATAGAATAGGGGAGATAAAACTCCCAAACCAATGATGAGACCCCAATGAGGAACAACTTGAGGATGACCTCAGGTCCCACTACTAGACATTTACTCATAGAGCAAAAGCAGAAAGAAATCCCTAGTACAAAGAAAGTTAAGTAAACTCCAAAGGTCAGTTGTGTAAAAGAGGAAGAGGACTCCATTTCAACTGATAGGCAAGTCCTAGACCTCTGAAAACATAAAGAAATAGGAAAAACAAACAAACAAACAAAAACAAAACAAAAAAACAACAACAGCCAAAAAACTCTCCCCACAAACCACAATCCCCAAGAAGGGAAAATATACATAGGTAAATGGTTGGGATTCTAGAAAAAGACTATGAAAAACTGATTATAAACAATTATTTAAGAAAACAAATACAGGGGGTGAAAGACCATTTCAATAAAGAAATGCAGATAGTGAAAAGAAGTTAATCAGAACTTTTGGAAATGAAATGCACAATGAGTCAAAGATTCATTTGAAAGCATAACCAACAGTTTAGAAGGTACAGAAAGCAAAAAATCAGGCATCAAAACAGAACTTCAGACCTTGAAGACTGGATATATGATCTTGAATATTCAGTATGCAATTAAAGAAAAACAAATAAAAGACCATGATTACAACATCCAAGAACTCTGGGACAACATCAAGAAAACAAAACTGAGAGTCATTGGGATAGAAGGGAATATGGAGATACAGGATAAAGACATTAAGAATCTCTTCAGTGAAATAATAACAGAAAACTTTCAACTTACAAATGAGATAAACATCCACATACAACCCAAAAAAGAACCTTTCCAAGACACATCATAATCAAAATGCCAAACATACCAAATAAGGAAAGATAGTAAAAGTTGCATGTGAAAAATATTAAGTCACATTTAGGTGAACCAAGAAGGCTTACTTTTGACTTCTCAAATCAGATCCTAAAATCATATGGGGCTTGAAATGAGGTATTCTAAGTTCTAAAAGAGAACAATTGCTAAGTTTGCTACATGCAATCTTGTGTAAAGTGTTCTTTCAGAATCAATGGAGGGGGAAAATTTTTCCAAGATGAGGATAAACTAAAAGAATTCATGACAACTAAGCCAGCACTAAAGATAATACTTAAAGATAAATTATGACATAGAAGTAGTCTAAAACAAACCCCAAAATTCCAAGTAGATTAAGTTCATTAGATAGGTAACTTAACTAAATGAAAATCAACACTGAATTAATATAGCAGAAAAACTAAAATGGCAGAAAATGACAAACATTTATCCATAAAAACACTGAATGTAAATGGTCTCAACTCCCCAAATAACAGAAATCAATTCTCAGAATGGATTTTTTAAAAAAGATTCAAGTACATGCTGTTTGCAAGAGATTCATATCATAGGCAAAGACAGCCACAGGCTGAAAGTGAAAGGATGGAAAAGACATTGCAGGCAAACAGAGTCCAAATTCAAAGAGGAGTATCTATCTTCAAATAGGACAAATCAGATTTCAAGCAAAATTAATCAAGAAATAAAAGGCCATTACATATGAGTAAAGGAAATAATCCAACAAGAAGATATTCCAATAATAAATATTTGTGCCCCACATATCAGCGCACCAAATTACATTTTAAATATGCTTCTGAACATTAAATCCTAGATAGACCCCTATGTAATTATCCTAGGTGATATCAACATACCCTTTCATGAATAGATGGGTCATCCAAATATAAAATCAATAAAATTATTTCCACCTTAATAATACTATAAATCAAACTAACCTAACTAATGTATGCAGAATATTTCATGTGGAAAAAACTGAATTCCTCTTTTTTCTAATTAGTTCATGGAACGCTTTCCAAAACAGAAGAAATTCAAAGTCACAGAGTAAGTCTTAGCAATTACAAAATATTGATGGAATTGTGTGCATCCTGTCAGATCATATAAAATGAAACTAGACATCAACAGCAAAAAAAAATATAAATATCACATGAACACATGGATGCTGAGCAATAATATTTAAAATGAGGAAAGCACCATAGAAAAAATGAGAGATCACAGAATTCTTAGAAACAAATGAGAATAGTGACACAACATATCAAAATCTCTTGAACAATTTGAAGGCAGTTCTAAGAGGAATGTTTATAGTATTGAATGCCTACATTAAAAAATAGAAAGTTTCCAAGACAGTAGAATGAATCAGACATAACTACCCTATGTTCATATATGAATTCAAAAACCAGTGTAACTCCACATCATATACAACCATAAGAATGGGAAATTATACTCCATGTGTGTATAACATGTCAAAATACATTATCCTGTCACGTACAACTAAAAAAACAAATTTTTAAAAATTAAAAAGAAAAATATTATAAATATACATTTGTGCAAAATTTAAAAACATGCATCCATTTAAGCATATTGCTAGAATGCTTCCCAGGGCCTTGGAAGGATCCTTAAAGGAAGGGGATGTGAAGTTGAAGGTACAGTATGGCTTGTTGAACTCTTCTCTTTATCCTAAGTGGTAATTTTTTTTTCTCCATCAGCACATACAAAAACAGGGCTGGGAGTCAGGGCATAATTCCCAAAAGTCATCCTGAAACTTCACTCATGCCAATCACTCAGACAATTTTAACCAGATTTCTACACTGGTAAAAGAATTGTAAAAGCCAATGTTCTGCTCGCTATGTATCTCTATATGGCTTACTTAAAACCATGTTTGAATACCTTGAATACTTGCCTTATAATTAATGTCTTGATTTGCAGTTAAATTAATAAAAGAAATGATTAAGTTGTGAAAAAAGGAATGATTCCAAATAAATAATCTAATGTTATTCTTCAAAGGTTTAGAAAAAGAAGGCCAAAGTAATTTCAAAATCAGCAAAAGACAGAAAATAATTAAGCCAAGAGCTGAAATTAATTAGAGAATTAAAAATGCAAAGAAGGAATGCAACAAAGAGTTAGCTCTTTGGAAAGATAAGAAATATTGGCCCAATAAATCAAAAGATAGAAAAGACCTAAATTAATAAAATTAGAGTTGAAAAGAAAATATCACCAAAGAAAATTCTGAAATCTAAAGGATCATTAGAAACCATTTTCAAAATTTTTACTTTAGTAAACTGGAAAATCTATAAAATATTGACAAATTTCTGGAGGCATTTGACTTGTAGATATTGAACAAAGACAGAGAAAATTTAACAGACATCAAGCCATGAAATTGAAAAAGTAATTGAAAACCTTCCAACAAAGAAAAGTCCAGGACCAGACTGATGCTCAGCTGAGTTCTGCCATACATTTAAAGAAGAACTAACATGAGTTCTTCTTCAAATTATTCCTTGAAATTGAAAAGGAAGGAACACTCCTTAATATATTAAATGAATTCAGTGTAACCCAGATACAAGAACCAGAAAAAGACACATCAAGTAAAGAAAACTACAGATGAATATAGATGCAAAAATACATAATTAAATATTAGTAAATGGAATACAAATAAAACATCAAGAAGGTAGAATACTATGACCAAGTAGATTTCATCCCAGGGATGAAATATTGAGTCAACATACACAAACTGATAAATATTATACATAAATATAGTTAAAGATGAGAATCATATAATCACCTCAATAGATTCAGAAAAGGCCTTTGAAGAAAATCTAGCACCCATTCATGTCAAAAGTTTTAGAGAAACTAGTGCTGGAAAGAAGTTACCGCAACATTATAAAAGATATATATGGCACACCCAAAGTTAATGTCATATTGAATAGAGAAAAACTGAAAGCATTCACTCTGAAATAGGGACGAGGACAAGGATGTCCCCTTCCAACAATCCTACTGAATATGATTTTTGAGACTCAAGCCAGAGAAATCAGGCAAGAGGGGAAAATTGAAGGGACACAATAGGAAAAAAAGGAGTCAAACTCTCTGTTTGCTGATGACACAATCCTACACCTAAACTATCAAAAAACATAGTACACCAAGAAGTCTTCAAGAACTGAAAATTTTGAAAAATAGCAGGATAAAAGATCAACCAACATTCATAAATCAATAGCTTTCCTAAATTCCAATAGTGATTTTGCTGGAAAGGAAATCAGGAAAACTATCCCATTTATAATAACCTCAAGAGATATCCTTAGGAATTAATATAACCAAGGAAGGAGATGAAAGACACTTACAATGAAAACAATAGAATATCAAAGAAAGAAACTGAGGAAGAAATTAGAGAATGAAAAAACCTTTGATGTTCTTGAATAGGCAATGTTAATATTGTCAAAATGGTGATATTACCAAAAGCATTCTACAGATGCAATACAGTCCCATCAAAACACTAATAACATTCTAAACAGAAGTAGATAAAATAATCCTAAAATTCATCTGAAAGAATACAAGGTCCAAAATAACCAAAGTAATCTTGAGTGGAAAGAATGATGCCAGAGGAATCAACACCTGAACTCACATCATTCTACAGAGCTATGAAACAAGAATGTATAGTATTGATATCATAATAGATAGGAAGACCAATGGAATAGAAAAAGAAAACGTAGAGATAATACAACATCATATGATTGTAATCATTCAATACTTGACAAAGATGCCAAAAACATATGTTGGAGAAAAGATAATCCATTTTAAAGAATGTTGCTGGGAAAATTGAATATTCATATGTAGAACAATTAAGCATGATCCTTATCTCTTACCTTGCACAGAAGTCTAATCAAAGTGGATCAAAGACTTATGAATTAGACCAGAATCTTTGCAACTACTAGAAGAAAAATAAGGACTCAATGTTCCAATATATAGGCACAGGCAGTAATTTCCTTAACAAACTCTCTAAAGCTCAAGAAATAAAACAATGAATCAATAAGTGGGATGGCATCAAATTTAAAAGTTTCTGCTCAGCAAGGAATTGATTAAGAACATAAACAGAACCTACAGAATGGGAGAAAATTTTTGGAAGTTACTCTTCTAATGGGATTCATATACAGAATACATAAAAGACTCAAAAAGCTTAGTCCGAAAATAAAACAATAAAACAAATAATTCTTTCAATAAGTGGGGGAAAAAAAAACTAAACAGACATTTCCCAAAAGTAGAAACAAAAATGGCCAACAAATATATAAAAAATATATTCGATGTCCCTAGCAATAGGGAAATGCAAATCAAAGCCACATGAAGATTTCATCCCAACTCCAGTCAGAATGGCAATTACCAAGAATACAAATTGGAGAGAGCGACCACCTGCGGCTGCCTGAATCCTCAGAGCGCAGCTCCAGTTTTCTGGTGCCACTTTGCTGTGTCTCCTGGAGAGCTCTTCCTGGGGAGGCTGGAGTCCCCAGGCCCAGTGGAGATCTTAGGCCCATCGGTGCCATTTTACAGAGTCCCTGGGAGAGAGCAATCACCTGCCACTGCCTGAGCCCACAGTGAGGAGTTCAGGCCTGCCTGGGCTATCAAGCCCAGAGTCTCCATCACTGAGCACAGTTCTGCAACCCCACCCCAACTTGGTCTAGTGCCCAGGCCCACACCCTGGCCCAGTGTCTAGCACCTGTGCTACATCTGATTGTCTATCAACACCAGGTTGCCTCTGCCCAGAAGCATTGATCATTACCAACCTGGAGGTAGAAACACACTTCTTGGGTCACTGCTTGATCGAGCAGCTCTCAAACATCAGGTCAATGAAAATTAAGAGGTTTGAACTGTACAGTATATTTTTATCACAGAACTTTTAAAAAATTAATTGTAATACTATGATTATTCCTAATATATCCACTATATTCCTACCTTTCTCTTTTATTACTATGCTTATCACTCTATCTCCCTCTTATATATACACTTCCTTGGAGAATCTCTTTTTCCTCATGCTAACAACCTATTTCTTTTAATTTCACTTCCACTGTTCATATGACATAGTATATCTATAGATTCACTTCTTATCTCATTAGTGTTTGTCCAATACCCCTCCTCATTCTCCCTGTCCAACACTAGGATTTGCAATCCTTATTTCAAACTTACTGGTTATGCTGTAGATAATAATTTGAACTCATCTCTGTTTATTAAGACAACACTCTTAATAACTTAATAGGGACTATTTAGATTAAGGATACATATGGTTTATATGGTGTGCTGCCAATATTGATCTCTTGATTCAAGGGGAGGTATTGAAAATAGGCAGGAACGCTGTAAGTCCTTAATGGGAAACTGCAATACATAGGATTCCCACTACTAGAGGAGAAGATACACTAGCAACATGAGAAAATATGGGAAGAAAACGTCCCAAACAAACCCAGATACTATACCAAAAGTACCCAGTAACAACATGGCAGAAGCATTGTCAGAAAGGGAGCTGTTCATAATTAAAATCATCTGAGAAGTGAATGAGGAGTCAAGAGAGCAAATGCAGGCAATGCTAAAAGAGCAACTGCAAGCAGCAAAAGATCATTTCAATAAAGAGATAGAGATTCTGAAAAAAAGCCAAACAGAAATCCTTGAAATGAAGGTTACAATAAACCAAATTAAAAACTCAGTAGAAAGCTTAACCAATAGGCTAAAGCACTTGGAAGACAGAACCTCAGACAACGAAGACAAAATATTTAACCTTGAAAACAAACTCAACCAGACAGAGAGGATGGTGAGAAATCATGAACAGAACCTCCAAGAGTTATGGGACATCATGAAAAGACCAAATTTAAGAGTTATTGGGATTGAGGAAGGCACAGAGAGACAAACCAAAGGAAAAATAATCTGTTCAATGAAATAATGTCAGAAAATCTCCCAAATCTGATGAATGAATTGGAAAATCAAATTCAAGAGGCTTATAGGACACCAAATGCACAAAATCACAACAGATCCACACCCCAGGCACATTTTAATGAAAATACCTAACATAAAAAGCAGACTGGATTAAAACGAAAGACCCAACATTATGCTGCCTTCAAGAGATGCATCTCATAGAAAAACATGTCCACAGACTAAAGGTGAAAGGCTGGGAAAAAACAAATGAGGCACATGGACTTAGTTAAAAAGCAGGAGTTTCCATCCTCATATCAGATAAAGCAGACCTCAAGCCAAAGTTAGTCAGGAGGGATAAAGAAGGACATTTCATACTACTTAAGGGAAGCATAAATCACCCAGACATAATAATCATAAATATTTATGCACCAAACAATGGCACATCCTTGTACGACAATCAGATCCTTCTCACTTCCAGGAACCAAATAGACCAAAGCACAAAAATATTGGGGGACTTTAACACTCCTCTCTCACCATTGGACAGATCTTCCAAGCAAAAATTGAGCATAGAAACCATAGAACTTAATGACACAATCGCTAATTTAGTCTTAGCAGACATATATAGAATATTCCATCCATCCAAAAGTGAATACACTTTCTTCTCAGCAGCTCATGGATCCTTTTCTAAAATAGACCATATGTTATGCCACAAAGCTACTCTAAGCAAATACAAACACTTAGAGTACTACCTTATATTCTCTCAGATCATAATGGAATGAAATTAGAAATTAATAATAAAGTTAAAAACAGAAACTACTCCAACAACTGGAGATTAAATAATATGCTATTGAATGATTCATGGATAACAGAAGACATTAGGGGGGAAATTAAAAAATTCTCAGAGGTCAACGAGAACAAAGATACAACATATCAGAGTCTCTGGGATACTATAAAAGCAGTGCTAAGAGGGAAAGTCATTGCATGGAGTGTGGTAAATTTAAGAATGAAAAGTCAACAAATCAATGACCTCACCTTAGAGCTCAAAGCCCTAGAAAAGGAGGAATAGAAAGTGTAGAAGTAATAGAAGACAGGAAATGATTAAAATCAGTACTGAAATCAATGAAACTGAAACAAAAGAAACAATTCAAAAAATTGACAAAACAAAAAGTTGGTTCTTTGAAAAAATAAACAAAATTGATAAAACTTTAGCCACACTATCAAAGAGAAGGAGAGAAAAAATACAAATTGCTAAAATTCATGATGGAAATGGAAATATTACAACAGAC
>JAJEJO010011276.1:0-20978 GCA_020662805.1 Glaucomys volans | reverse complement strand
GGGAGATCTTTCCATCTTCTCAGATGCTCTTTAACTTCTTTCTTTAGCGTTCAACAAAAGATGTTAATTCACTTTTCTTTAAGGATTAATAATACTAAAGATTTTTCATGTTCCTCAACCTAATCTATTTATAAAAGTAACTACTATATTTAATGGTCATTGCCAGTAATTTATTGAAGATTTTTACTTTTTCTGATTTCATAAACCTTGGTTTTGGCAGCTTCGTCAGGACAGACCCTTTGACAGAATCTTCCTCTTATTGTTGCATATTAATGTATGTCAGCCTTACCTTTCATAGTCCCAAGTCCCAAGTCATTTTTCTGCTTATAAGTCTTTGATATATTAAATATGTCACACTTTTTTCTGCTGGCCTGAATAACTACTGTTGAAAGACCCAATGGTTATTTTATTTCCCTTTTGTGTTACTGCTGCACCCTCTTCAATTCCCCTCAGTGCTTGACAAGGACTCCACTGACTATTAAAGATGTTTGCAAGGTCTCATCTTCTTGGGAATTGGGGCTGCTGTTTCCTGTTGTCTTGTTTAATTTGCCTATGCTTGGGAATAATATTATATTGGATTTCTGGGAATTCTAGGGTCTTAGGAGATTTAGAACACAAGAATCAAACACTAATCATACTGGATATAACCAAGAAAGGCCCTTGTTCTGGGATGATAAAAGTATAACTTGGAAAGAATGCTATGCTCATTTCCAGCAACTTATGCTAAATGGCACTGTGGATGGTGACTATTCCAAGATGACCTAGGACAGAGAAACACATTGTTCCCCCCTTAACTCCAGATAAACAAGTCACAAACAAAGTTGTTAAGGAGAGAAAAATAGTCCCAACAATTCAGACATCATTTGGTAATGCTTATTTGGTTAATGGAAAACTATGGTATCCTCCTAGGAAACCAGATTCTGGTCCCTTAGATTTAGACATCCATCTATCTCTCACTTGCAGAATACACCTTAGTTGGTATCAAGTATATTATAATGAAAAATGTACATGGAAAGCTCCTCTCCCTTTTTTAGAATATTTAAAACATGTGAGACCTTGCTATTTGCTTAGTTGCTCTGAACAGCTTTCTTGGGCAAGACAGGCTAATGCTTACTGGGCAAAAGTAGGAGGTGTACTGCTCCTAATTGGCCTAAAGCAGCTCAGTTATTCAATGATCCAGAGAAAGCTCAGAAAGGAATTCCCTATTGTTCCTGTTAATCTAGTTATTAATCCCATAGTGTAAACTTATATGTTGTTCATGGAAATGGATTCTGTGCATGATGTTCCCAGTAATATAGAAAGTAGAACTCATTAAAGATTATATAGAAGAATACTCAAAATCATTATGCAGAGTTGATAGTATTTAATCTGCTAATACATTTTGCCTTTGTCTTGTAATTTGTGTCAGTTTCCTTTTGTGTGGCCTCAAGATATGGTACTCAAGCTAGAAGTTAACATAGAAAAATGGTGTGTGGAGAAAATAAAGTTAGAACAGAACTTAGCCTCAGATCACTGATTCTGTGTTGCTTTGTTCTCCACCTTGCTGATGCCATCCCACTCATCAGAGACCACCATGACTCTTGTGCTAGGACTGGACCCCGGCATGTTACTTCTACATACATACCCAGATGATTTTTTTTCTGTATGTCCAGTAATTTTAATAGAATATGTCTTGCTCATAGTAGTTTAATTTTCATGCTCTTCCATATGAAATGCTTGGTCGATACAGAGATCAAATATGTTGTTGCTAATTTCAAGAAGGCTTTTTTTTTTGAATGGTAGTGTTTAGTATTTGTTCTACTCTCTTTATTTTGCTTCACACTTCAATGTCTGCTATTATACATTCTTTATTATTCACATTTCTTTATCTGTATCCACCAGTTCCTGTTTTTCCTCCAATCATATTTATGTCTTCACAAGTATACTTTGCCATTTAGTTTTGTTGGTGATGTTATCCAGTGGATTTGGTTTAGCTCTCTAGTTTTGTTGCCTATTTCTACATAAGGAAATAGGAAGATCTACATGTTGGGTTATATTTTTCATCATTGTAGAATCATCTTTATGTGTATTTTCTTTCGAACCGTAATTATTCAAGGGTTCTTTTAAATTGCTAAATGGCTATAGATTATTTTTCATCTTTTTTATTGATATCCAACTAAATTTCAATGTTATCAGAGAATGTTGCCTGTGTGATGTCTATTATTGAAGTTTAGGGACTTAGTAATTGTAATATATGATCCCTAAATTGTATTTTTCATTTGTGTTTGGAAAGAATCTAAAATGTTTATGATTAGACATTGAAACTCTATTTTTTTTACATCTCAGTCGTTATATTTTCCAATATTCCAACTCTACCAGCTCTTTTGATTTTTATTTGTTTTCTCCCCTAGCCTTTTATATACAAACCATCTCTAGTCTTAATTTATGATTAACTCTTACTTAAATATAATACTGATGGATTTTTTAAAATCCATCTTTGGTTTAGCTATAATTCTTAGTTCATTTAAACTTTTTGTGATTACCAAATATTTAGACTTGCTTCTACTGCCTTATTTTGTGTTTTATATCTTTCTTACCTTATCTATATTTTATTTTATCATTTGTTTTCCTTTATTTTCAACTTGGCATACTTGAAACTTTGCCGGATTCACATTTTCTTCTATTTGTTTACATATTTTTGAATTCTACCTGTCCTATGTTCAAGACCTATTAGACCCTTGAAAATTTAAAACCAATTTTTAACTCTCTAAAATTCATCAATTCATTAAATTTGTTGTAAAATGTAAAACAATTTCAGAAAATTTTAACTTTGTCCATATTTTAGCAATTTTATGCTGTTTTTCCCATCACAGTAGTTTCCATCTGGCAGATAATACCCACAAAAGGAAATATTAGTCTTACTGTAGATTTACAAAATATTTTTTGAATTAGATACTGCAGATACATTTTGCTTATACATATTATCAATCTAAATAATTTAAAAATACTTTTATATAATAATGCTTATGAGTGAAATTCCAGTCTTCCTGTACATCTGGGTTACACATATTGTTCTTGTCATTTTCCTCCATTATCTGACCCAAGCAGGATGATACTTAGCAGTGGTATTTTATAATGTTGTTGTGTAGGTTTACCTGTTTTAAAATTCATTTTATGGCATCTTTCTCAACATTCCTTTGTTTTAGCATGTCATAGTTTATGCATCATTCTATTTCCATTTGTTGCAACTCTATGTAATGATGCAAAATATCTATTTCTTTCTGTATATGTTTTAAAAATGTTTTTATAAGATGTAAAGCTTCAGATTTAAAGACTCATTGAGTTTTGAGCTTTACTTGAACCTCTAGTTTCCCATATCTGTAAGACAGCTGAAACTCACCTCTCCTGCTTGAGTAAACTTACACACCTCTCCAAATACTCCTAACCAACTTATTGTCATCTGATTACCACTCTATACTTAATTTTATGCTTAATACCAATAGATTTCATCACAGTTGTGTTTATTACAACACTGTTCATAAGAGGTGAGACATGGAATTATCCTGGATTCACATCAACAGATGAATGTGAAGCAAATGTGGCATATATAAAGAATGGAGCATTATCCAGACATAATGAAGAATCATATCCCATCATTTGCAGAAAAATAGATGGAGCTAAAGGACCTTATGTCAAATGAAATGAGCCAGACATAGACAGGCAAGTACCACATGTTCTCTTTAATATGTGAAAACTAAAAACAGTCAATCTGAAAGTAGAACAGAGATTGGGATGGGTGTTGGTAGAGTATGAAAGGGAGATCAAATTTGATCAGTACACACTGTACACAGATATAGAAATAATGGCCTGTACACCCTTAATATGTATAACTAATACATTTTAATAAATTAGAAGAAAAACTGTTGGTATTAACTACTATCACAATAAATGGCACTGGAGTTGGAAATTTCCCTTTACATTTCATTTTCTGGAATTTCACTTATCTCTGAAATGGAGGAAGGATTTCTTTAACATAGCATTCCTAAATGTTTCTTTTACTTTTATTCTGTTGCTATTGCTGTTAAAGTTGCTGCTGTTACTTCTGTGTGTGTGTGTGTGTGTGTGTGTGTATGTGTGTGTGAATGAGAGAGAAAGGTGGGGGGAGTTGTTTGAAAGGGTTGGGGGAATTTTCCACACCAAAAGAAATAGAAGTGTCCTTTTATGTTTTCATAGTTCTCAATTTTTTTCAAAATATAATTCATGCTCATTTTATCAAGTAAAATAACACAAACTAATAAAGAAACTTTCTCCTTTTTCTCTGTCAGTTTTATTTCCATGAGAAGGCAGAAGTCAAAAATGTATTGTCCTCACTTTTATTATCCATGTACATACACATATCTATGAACATATATAACACAAAGAGCATTTTCTCTACATAAACCTTTTGTCAAATCACAAGATATTTCATTTGCTTTGGTGTAATGGTCATAATGATGGATTAGTTATGTGTATATATACAATTTCACAGGATAGATGAAACTTAATTCCTATGTAACTTTTAAGAGTGTGTTAGGTGAATAGAATCCAAAGCAATATGAGAATTGGGATACCTAGAGCTTAACAAAGACTAATAGAAGAATTCTGAAATGCAGTCCTGAACAACAATTTTCCTGTATCTGAAATCATATCAAGAATCATATAACAATGACAAATCTCAGAAGGCTTTAAAAGTCGGCAGAGAAAGGACATTTTAGAACTGCAGTTCATTTTTGTCATGAACAATTATTTCAGAATGTCATAGGAATACAACTGTCATGGCTGCATTAATCATGGCATAAATAGGCTTATCTGGCATGCTTTCTAATAAGTATTCATCAGGAACTAGAATCTAAAAGAGGACTGAGATATAACACTTCAGAAACCATGGTTTTCTGAAGGAAACATATTGAGAAGGTAGGATTTGCCTAATGTCTCTAAGTCCCTGTTGATCCTGAATCTATACTGTATTAATATCCTAATTATAAATTAGGATCCATTATGAGGAAGAGCAAGACCCATAACCATGGCAGAACTTGGGGTTTTGGGTGTTATTCAGTAAATCTAGCATGTGGCTGCCATTTGGAATCCTGCCCTGATGCAGATGAACTGAAAGACATGGAGAAATTCCCAGGAGTGGCATTAGGAATTTCTGAGGATGTTAAAAGCACAGAAAACCATTGGCATACCATAATATCTAAGACTTTGGTGCTATTCACATTTGTGTTACTGTCATAAAATACTTGTGATAACTATCTCATCTCACCTTTTAGAGGTTCCAGTCCATGGTCATTGCTTTGGGGCTGTGGTGGGGCAGCACATCATGGCAGGAGCATGTGGCAGAGGAAGTTTCTCACTTCAGGGAGGTAGGAAGTAAATTAGAGGAAAAGGAAGAGATTGAAGTCCCTCAACTCCATTTCAGGACACAGTGCAATGACCTAACTTTCATCTGTGAGCTCTAACAACTAATGGCTCCACCATCTCCCAATACATCCATCCTTGGTGACTAAACTTTTAACATGTGGGCCCCTGGGGGACAACTATTCAAACTATACAACCTCCAAACTCAAATAATTTAACTTAGGGTAAATTTTCATGAATTATTTTATTTTTTAATTGTGCACTCTTGGGCAGTGGTGGAATCTTTCTTAAAATATATATTTTTTTGTTGTAGGTGGACACAACACCTACATTTTACTTTTTGCACAACACCTTTATTTTACTTTTATGTGGTGCTGAGGATCAAACCCAGGGCCTCACACATACTTGGCACTCTAGAGTGTCCCTCTACCACTGAGCCACGACCCAGCCCTGTGGTGGAATCTTTAAGAAGCCAGTCTCAGTGGGAGTTCTTAGGTCACTGAGAACATACCCTTAAAGGGAATTATGAGACCTTATTCTCCCCCTCTTTCTCTTTTGCTCCCTGGCCATTAGGTGGGTAATAATAAAGTTTTTCTCTCGATAAGTTGATTATATCCAAAATTTGTTCTGGCAACACAAAATAATTTAACATAGTTATTTTCCCCATTTTACTGATGAGGGAACTGAAAAATAGGTAAGTAATTTGTACAAGTCCCAGAACTAATAACTGATCAAGTAAGGATTCAAATCCTGGCTTTCTGGCTCCCATAACCATTAGAAATTTAGTGCTTTACACCTAATAAACATTTGTCCAATGTTAAGTCTTATTATTAGATGGGATTCAGGAAGGGGAGGAGGAGTTGGGGCAGAGGAATGTCCTCTGAGGCCTGGGAAGTGGTTTGAGGAGAACTTGGAGACAGAACTAGGGGCTAAGGGGAAAAGCTAGGCTTCAGTTTTATACCCCATGTCACCTTAACAAGCATATTTTCTCTCATAAAACCTTGCTTTCTTAAACTATAACATCTGGATTCTCAGCTCTTCCCAACATAATGTTCCCAGAGGTGATGAGAAATAGAAAGTGATCAGAAGAGGAAAGGATTGAGAAATTCAGAGAAAAGGTGGTAGAGCAGGGTAAAGGCATGGAGATGTGTGGCCTGATGTGGCTGAGGCCCTTGTGATGTCCCCACTCCAATATGTGTGCATGCAGTCACACACCCACATGCACAAACACACATGTGCACCCACTTGTATTCAAACACTCACACATTGAAACCTACATAATACAGGTACACACATATGCACTCTCAAACTTCCATGTTCACTCATACACATGAACATATTCAGGTTCACACAAACACACACCTTACAGACATGTGTTCACATACAAGCATTTTTCACGCACAGTTACATAAACAAAGTCATTTCCACACACATGCATGTACTCACATTTTCACACAGACACTGACACTCATGCACACATATGTGCATAACTCACTCAGGCCCTCACACAAACACATGCACATGCATGGACCTATGCACACACTCACCTGCGTTCACTCACACACTCATTCTCACTCTCAGGAGTCCCAGGGCTGCTGGCAGGGCAGGACCACCTAATGAGAGGAGAAAGCACTGGGCCCCTGCTTCAGAGGAAGAGCACTTCCCATGAGCAGTGAGGCCTGTCCACCTCACCCACCCATGAGAATTGAACAAAATCATGGGGAAGGCAAGGGGAAGAGGAACACTTGAGCCTCTGGAACAGAGATGGCTGCTGCTCCTTCAGTTTTTAGCCTTCTAGTCAGATGTCCTTTTTGGGAGCACAGTCTCAGGACTGGATGGACAGTCAGACATACAGCTCTAGCAGTAGGGGACAGAGCTTCCTGCCCTGAGGGGTGGTTGTGAGCCCTGCCTCAGGCTGAACCCAGGTCTTGTGCAGGAGGCACAGCTCACAGCCCCGGGCAACATATGTTCTTTCCTCCTGGGTTCCCACACTATGTCAGGTCACATACAGGAACTTGCCAGGGCCACTCTTTCTGAGCAGAGGCCTGGGGATTCCTCAGGCCCACAGAGGGAGCCAGAGCTCTGCCCTCTGCAAGTGAACAGGCTGTCAGTCTGTCAGTCTGGGTTCCTAGACCTCTTCTGACCTGGTCGATGATTGTGCTATCCTGTTTTTTTTTTTTTTTTATTTTTTTATTCATGACCTGAATTATTCCCAGGACTGTAATTAGGGGGCCACTGACTAAGCAGAACCACTTCCAGGGGCTTTTCTTCCTCCTATTGTGCGTGTGGCTGGCAGCTCCATTGACCTGTCTCTGTCCCTGTCCCTGTGAGCTTGCAGGCCCTCAGCACCCCCACAGCCCTGGGGATGCTATCATGCTAGACAGCTTGAGAGGTCCCTGCCTCTAGTTCTTCCTGCCTCAGATACCCAAACCTACCAGAGAGCCCTGCATCCTCCTGGGTTTCCTCCACTCTTGGTGTGGTGGTGGTGGGTGGGGAGGTGCTGAGAACCAAGACAGGTGGGAAGATGGCTGGTGCTGTGTGTGACTGAGTCTCAGTGTGATATTGTGAGAATGTAAGTGTGAAAGTGCAAATCTGTGAGCACAGATGGGAGTGCATGTGTGAGTGAGTGTGATTCAGTGTGTAATTGTGATTGTGAATACTTACATGTGAGTGAGTGGGACCTGCCTAGGTGTGCAGACAGCTTCAGTTTCCACTGGACTGAGGAACTCTCCTGTTAGTTTTCCTGGGCTGGGCTTACCTCCCTCTATCCCATTCTGGAGGTAGTAAGTTAGTTCTCAGGACTGGTGGAAATGTGGGGTGGGATGATGGGAGAGACTGGGGTTCTTGTGATGGTTTGGGGATCCATTTCTTGAGGTGACTGGGTATTTCAGCTGATTCCCCTCACTCGCCTGCTCCTCCCCTCACTTGCCTGCTGTTTGGTATAAGTTGATGTGTTACATTCAGGAAAAAAAAAAAATCTTCCCTATCTACCCCTCCAGCACATGCCACTTCCTGCAACTCAGTGGCCTCTTGCAAGTTCTTGAAAGCCCTGGAACACATACCTAGGACGTGCCCATGGGACACTTGTCTGAGGGGTAGGTTAGCAGGGTCACTTGCTTGCAGAATGGATCAGAATGGGAGGCTGTTCCATTGGCCCAAGAAGAAAAGCTGAACAGAGTTCCTGATCAGTGGGAGGAGGCATGGAGTTTAGGCTCCACTTGGGGTGGGGAGGGAGGAAGGTCCACTCACAGGCCACCAGCTCATGAGCATTCCTGCCAGGAAGTAGCCACCAATAGTCCCTTGGCTTGCATGAATGGACCACTGGAAAGGAAATTGCAAGAGACAAGGAATCCTGAGCTTCTCCCAGGCCTCTGCCCTACCTTCAGGCCCTGAGGGTTTGTAGAGAGTGAGAAGTGAAGCAGAGTAGAGCTGCCTGAGTGCTGGCAGATGTCACCATTTTAAGTTATGCATCTGTAGGAGAGCCACTTTCTCTCTGTCAGCCTTGGCACCTTTCCTTCAGAGCTGCTGTGAAGAGGAAAGGAAGTAAAGGATGTTGAAGATCTTTGTGAATGTCCAGTGCTGTGCAGTTGTGCCCATTGGCAATCAGTGTCCCTTTCCTTCCCTCTACTGAGTGCCTGCTTTCAGACCTACCTGTACCTTGATTTTAGCCCTGAAAGACCCTCCTCAGACTTCTGGCTTTCAGGACTACAAAATAAAGTTGTACTTTGTTACAAGATCAACATGAAACTAAAACAATTGCTATTTCCCTTGTAAATGCCTTTCATGTTTACTTTTAATCTGCTAGGCACTATAGCATTGAATTTTGAATTTTAATCTTTTCCTGAGCTAGTGATATGTGGGTTGTTTTTCTCCTGTGATGTCAAGCAGATGCAGCAGCCTGGAGCTCCGAAGTCAGCCATGTAGTCACAACTAAGCAACTGATCCTCCACAGTGTACTGTGTTGCTAAACCATCATGTTTTGTAGGTTAAGGGCATTAAGTATATTTTTAACTTTTCATATTTTCAAATTATGATGAATTTATTGGGATATCCTTCCACTGTAAGTCAAACAGCATTTGTATGCTCTTTGACTCTCTCCCTCTCCTTATATCCATACATATATGTGTATATATATATAATATGTATATACAAAATATACATTTAGTATGTGTATATCTGTGATGAATATATATGCATATATATGCATATACATATTTAGACTTTAAATTAGTTACAACTGCAAAGTTTCTTTTGTAATAAAATGTAACATTTACAGATTTTAGAATGAGGGTTTAAACAACTTTATCCATGGGCAAGAACACTACCATAATCATAAGAAAACTGTTGAAGCTACATTAAGATCAGATAAAGTAGGTTTTATCTGTCTTAGTCATAAAGAAGGATATCTCTTAATCATAAAAATAATCTAATCAAAATGAATATACTATCGTTTCCACTGTATATACATGTATAGTTTTTCAGGATATAAAAAGCTACATTTACATTTATCATAATAAATGTAATGTGCAGTTGAATTATGTCTAATAATGTACATTCTTGAAATACTTTGTTGCTAAAAAATGCTAATGGTTATCTGAGCAGTTGGGAAATGGCTCTGATAGAGTTGCCCCACACAGAGTGGCCACAAACCTTCAATGTGAAAAAATGCAATTGCTGTAATGTGCAATAAAACAAGTTCATAAATGCCTTTTGATAATAAACTGCAAGCATGATATTACCTTACATATTAAAGTACTGATTTCTTACAAAGGAAAGGATATTCTCATATATTTGATCACAGTACAGTTATCAAATCTAGGATTTCAAACATTGATCCATAATAGGATGTCTACTTCACATTTCAGTTTTGTCAGTTGCCCCAAAAGTATCTTTTAAATTTGTCAAATTTACTTTCCTCATTCAAGATTTTGTTTAAGAATATTCATTGCATTTTTTGTTGGTGGTGTTCTGAAATCCTTTTATCTGTGGGTTACATCCTCAGTTTTTCTTTGCCTTTCTTGACGTAGTTATTTTTCAGGAGCATATGTTGCTCATGTTGTAGAATGTCTTTGAATATGGGTTGGTTTGGTTTCTCTTCCTGATTATATTTAGTTCTGATTTTGTTTTTTCAAAAGTAATGAATAAGTGATGTGTCCTTTGCAACATGTTTTTAGTTAATCTTCTCCATTTGCCCCACTGCTGGTTACATTGTTTATGGGTCATACTGAGGAGCTGAAAACTTGATGGTTGTGAGAAATGGAGACTTGTATTGATCGGTGGAAATGTGGATCCATGGCGAGAATTACGATTGGTCCTGCTGGGGTGGTGTGAGGTGGTGCAGGAATTTCATGGACTCTTAAACCAATAAAAGGCTATGCAGCTCCAGCAATAAATAAGTCCTCGGCTGCTCACTCCTGGTTGTGCTTACTCAACTCTCAGTGTCTGGCTCCTGATGCCGCGTCCTTTCCCCCCATTGCGAAAGCCCCCAGGACCCACAAGTGTAACACATTGTTGTTCTTAATTTTATGCCTCACTGCTTTATTTTGGTGTTTTGTTTTTTTCAGATATAGGTTCCATACCATAAAAAGCACCCATTAGAAATGCACATTTCAATTATTTTAGCACATTTATAGATTTTTGCAATAATAATAATCATACAGTTTTAAACCATTTTATACTGCCCAGAGTTCTCTTGCACCCATTTAAGTCCAACTCCATGCTGAACCTTGATACCAACTAACTTATTTCCTATCTTTATAGATTGACCTTTTCTGCAAATTTATGGAAGTGAAATATATAAGGAGATGCTGGACATTTATTTATAAGGCTACACATTTTTGATAACATTACTACTATTCCTGGCTTCCCCTTGGTCTATGAGGGTCTGAGAATTCTTTGGAACACTTTAAATTAATGAAGTAGAGATCCTTCTGAAGAGAATGCTCACAACTCCTCTGAGTAAAAATAAACTTTACCCCACACAAATCTAGAATGATTCAAATATCAATAACAATTTAACACCTAAAATAGGGGAGAGAAAACCCCCAAACCAATGAGTTCCAAAGGAAGAAGAACTAGAGGATGACCTCAGGTCTCACTCCTAGACATTTGCTCATACAGCAAAAACAGAGAGAAATCCCTAGAACACAAAAAGTTAAGTAAGCACTAAAGGACATTTGTGTCACAACTGTGGCAACATGAGTGGGTCTCCCTTAGAGGGGGTAAGCTGAATGAAGTAAAAAACACACACTCTGGGAAGCCACACTGAATGATGTAGTCTCCAATTTAATATGAATGTACAGCCCTTTCTATACACAAGGTGAGCCAGTGAACAAAGCTTGAAACCTGATAGCTGTTGGGTGACTCATCCTGAGGTTACAGAGTCACACAGGGGAGGGGAACATGAGGAAGGGTGAAGTTCTTCTGAGACAAATTACCCTTAACAGATCTAGTCACCTGGGAAGTTTTCTTTCCAGGCATGAATGATTCCTAGGTTTTCCTCAGGAATGTCCTATTCCTCAGCCTGTGGAACCATGTGATCCACTGGTTTCTTTCTACAGCCCCACACATTTGTATAAAAGAGGAAGAGGAATCCATCTTAACTGATGTGCAAGTCCAGAACCTCAGAAAACCTGAGGAAATAGGCAAACAATTCTTCCCCCAAAATCCACAACCCCAAGAAAGGAAACTATACTTAGGTAGATAGATAAAATTCCATTAAGAGAACAAATACAGGAGATAAAAGACCATTCCAACAGTGAAATACAGATAGTGAAAAGAAGTTAAACAGAACTTATGAAAATGAAATACACAATGAGTTAAATTCTCACTTGACAGCATCACTAACAATTTAGAAGGCACAGAAAATAGGCATCAAAACAGAATTTCAGGCCTTGAAGACAGGATATATAAACTTGAGTATGCAATAAAAGAAAAAAAAGACCATGACTACAACATATAAGAACTTTGGGACAGCATCAAGAAAACAACACCGAGAGGCATTAGAATAGAAGACAATGTGGAGATACAGGATAAAGACATTAAGAAACTCTTCAGTGAAGTAATAGCAGGAAAATTTCCTTGAATTACAACTGAGATAAACATTCACATATAGCATGCACACAGAACCCCAAATAGACAACATCAACAAAGAACCTCTCCAAGACACATCATAGTGAAAATGCCAAATGTAGAAAATAAGGAAAGAATATTAAAAGTTGCAAGAGAAAAACATTAGGTCATATTTAGAGGAAAGCCATTAAGGCTTACTTTTGATTCCTCAAATCAGACCCTAAAATCATGGAGGGCTTAAAATGAGATATTCTAAACTCTAAAGGAAACAATTGCCAACCAAGTGTACCATATGCAGTAAAGTGTTCTTTCAGAATCAATGGAGGGATAAAATTTTTCCACAATGGGGATAAACTAAAAGATTTTATGACAACTAAGGCAGCACTAAAGATAATACTTAAAGATATATTACAACATAGAAGTAGTCTGAAACAAGCTCCCAAGTTCCAAATAGATGAAGGTCATTAGAAAGGCAACTAACTACATCAAGTTGGAATTAATACAGTAGAAAAACCAAAATGGCAGAAAATAGCAAACATTTACCATTAAGCACTGAATGTAAATGATTCCAACTCCCCAAATAGCAGAAATCCATTGGCAGAATGGATTTCTTTAAAAAAAAAATCCAAGTACATGTTCTTTGTGAGAGATTCATACCATAGGCAAAGATGACCACAGACTAAAAATAAAAGGCAGGAAAGACATTGCAGGCAAACAGAGTCCAAAGCAAAAGAGGAGTATCTGACAATCAGATTTCAAGCAAAAATTAATCCAAGGAAATAAAAAGCCCACTACATATTGGTAAAGGAAACAATACAACAAGAAGATATAGCAATCATAAATATTTATGCCCCATATATCAGTGCACCAAATTACATTATAAAATATGATTTTTGACATCAAATCCTAGATTGATCCCTATGTAAATATCCTGGGTGTTTTCAACATACCCCTTCATGAATAGGTCATCAAAATATAGAATCAATAAAATTAATTCCACCTAAATAATACTATAAATCAAAATAGCCTAAGTCACATATGCAGAATATTTCACCCAGAAAAAACTGAATTCCCTTTTTCTAATTAGTTCATAGAACCTTTCCCAAAGCAGACCAAATTTGACAACACTGGGCAAGTCTTAGCAATTACAAAAATACTGATAGACACCTGTGCATCCTGTCAGATTATGCAGAATGAAACATGGACATTGAACAATACTATTTAAAATGAGTAAATCATCATAGAATAAATTAGAAAAGAAATACAAAATTCTTAGAAACAAATGAGATAAGAGATACAGCATATCAAAACTTCTGGACAGTTTGAAGGCAGTTCTAAGAGGAATGTTTATAGTATTGAGTGCCTACATTAAAAAAAAATAGAAAGTTTCCAAGACAGTAGAATGAATTAGAGATAACTTTGCTATGTGACTATATGATACATGACCAGTGTAACTCCACAGCATGTACAACCAGAAGAATGGGAACTTATACTCCATGTACATATGTATGTATGTCAATATACATTCTACTGTCATGTATATCTATGAAGAACAAATTTAAAACAAATTTTAAAAGGAAAATAAACATAAATCTACATTTATTTGTGCAAACTATAAAAACATACAACCATTTCAGCATATTGTTAGAATGCTTTCCAGGATCTTAGAGAGACCCCAAAAGGCAGGGAACATGAAGCTGAAGGTAAAGCATGGCACATTGATTCATTCTTTTTATCTTAAGGGGCCAATTTTTCGTTTTGCTCCATCAGCACTTTCCAACTAGACTTCACATACAGCTCTGCCAGACACTCTACATACAGCTGCACCACACAGGCAAAACAGGGCTGGGAGGCAGGCCATAATTCCCAAAAGTCATCCTGGAACTTCATCTCATGCCATGCACTCAGTCAATATTAACCAGGTATCTACACTGGAAAAAGAATTCTACCAGCAAATGTTCTGCTCACTCTTTATGTATCTCTATACTGTTTACTTAGACTCATGTTTGAATATTTAAATACTATTTATAATTAATGTTTTAATTTTCAGTAAAACGATAAAAGAAATAATTAAGATGTGAAAAATAGGATTTTTCCAAATAAATAACCAATGCTACACCTCATAATCTTAGACAAGGAACACCAAACTAATGCCCAAATCTGAAGAAGACATAAAATAATTAATATTAGAGCTGAAATTAATTAGACAATTAAAAATGCAAAGAATCCATCATCTCTGGGAGAGAGTACCAGCCTGCGGCTGCCTGAGTCCCCAGCACAGAGCTTAGGTCTTCTGGCGCCATTGTGCAACATCTCTGGGGGAGAGCACTGGCCTGCGGCCATGTGAGTCCCCAGTGCTGAGCTCAGGCCTGCCTGGGTCATCAAGCCCAGCGTCTCCATCACTAAGCACAGGCCAGCGCCCCCTTCCCCAACTCGGTCTAGGGCTCAGGTCCATAACCTGGACTGGAGGCTAGTGCCTGTGCTACGACTGCTCATTTATCAATATCAGGACTCCTCTGCCTGGAAGCATTGATTATTTCCAACCTGGAGTAGTGGAACAGCACCTTTCTAAGGCCATTGCTTGATCAAGCACCTCTCAAACATCAGGTCATTGAAAAATAAGAGGTTTGAACTGCACAGTATATTTTTATCATAGAATTTTTTTACATTAGATTATTACTATGATTATTCCTAACATACCCACTCTATTCCTACATTTTTTCTTTTATTAATATCCTTATCACTCTATTTTCTTCTTATATATCCATTTCCTTGGAGAATCTCTTTTTTCTCATGGTAACAACCTATTTCTTTCAATTCCATTTACATTATTCCTGTGACATAGTATATATATAGACTCACTTCTCATCTCATTAGTGTTATGTCCTGTACCCCTCCTCATCCTCCCTGTCCAACATTAGAAATTGCAGTCTTTATTGCAAACTTATTGGTCATGCTGTAGATAATAATTTGAACTCATCTCTGTTTATTAAGACAACATGATCAATACCTTAATAGGGACTATTTAGATTAAGGACACATTGTTTTTATGGTGTGCTGCTAATTTTGATCTCTCACTTCAAGGGGAGGTATTGGAAATAGACAGGAACCCCTAAGTCTTTAAGGGGAAACTCCAATACCTAGGATTTGTACTACTAGAGGGGAAGATACACTAGGAGCATGAGAAAACATGGGGAGAAAATATCCCAAACAAACCCAGATACTATACCAAAAGAACCCAATGACAACATGGCAGAAGCATTATCAGAAAGGGAGTTGTACATAATTAAAATGATCTGAGAAACAAATGAGGAGCCAAGAGAGCAAATATAGGCAATGCTAAAAGAGCAACTACGGGAAGCAAAAGATCTTTTCAATAAAGAGATAGAGATTCTGAGAATAAGCCAAACAGAAATACTTGAAATGAAGGACACAATAAACCAATTTAAAACTCAATAGAAAGCTTAACCAACAGGCTGGATCACTTGGAAGACAGAACCTCAGACAATGAAGACAAAATATTTAATCTTGAAAACAAACTCAACCAAACAGAGAAGATGGTAAGGAATCATGAACAGAATCTCCAAGAATTATGGGACATCTTGAAAAGACCAAATTCAAGAGTTATTGGGATTGAGAAAGGCCCAGTGCTACAAACCAAAGGAATGAATAACCTGTTCAATGAAATAGTATCAGAAAATTTTCCAAATCTGATGAGTGAAATGAAAAACCAAATTCAAGAGACTTATATGATGTCAAATGCGCAAAATCACAACAGATCCACAACCAGGCACATTAAAATGAAAGTACCTAACATACAAAACAAAGATAGAATGTTAAGGGCTGCAAGAGAAAAACATCAGATTACATAAAAGGGGAAACCATTATGAATATCAGCAGATTTCTCAGCCCAGACCCTAAATGCAAGAAGGGCTGGGAACAACATATTCCAAGCACTGAAAGAAAATGGATGCCAACCAAAAATCCTATACCCAGCAAAACTTACCTTCAGATTTGAATATGAAATAAAATCATTCTATGTTAAACACTAGCTAAAAAAATTCACAAATAGAAAGACTGCCCTACAGAAAATCCTCAGCAAAATATTCCAAGAGGAAGAAATGAGAAACAACAATGTAAGCAAGCAAAGGGAGGAATTATCCTAACAGAACAGCCAATTAAAGGAAAAACCAAGTTAGATTAAAATTCAGAAATAAGTCAAAACCAACAATAGGATTCTTTCATGAAACTCTCATCTCATAGAAAAATATGCCCACAGACTAAAGGTGAAAGGTTGGGAAAAAACATACCATGCACATGGACTTAGTAAAAAAGCAGGGATTTCCATCCTCATTTCAGATAAAGAAGATTTCAAGCCAAAGTTAGTCAGAAGGGAGAAAGAAACATTTCATACTCCTTAAGGGAAGCATAAATCAGTAACATATAACAATCATAAATATTTATGCACCAAACAATGGCGCATCCAGGTATGTCAATCAGATCCTTCTCAATTCCAGGAACCAAACAGACCAAAACACAATAATATTGGGTGACTTTAACACTCATCTCTCACCATTAGACAGATCTTCCAAGCAAAATGAGTGAAGAAACCATAGATCTCAATAACACAATTGCTAACTTACACTTAACAGACATATATAGAATATTCCACCCATCAAAAAGTGAATACGCTTTCTTCTCAGAAGTCCATGGATCCTTCTCTAAATTAGACCATATATTATGCCACAAAGTTACTCTTAGCAAATACAAAAAGACAGAGATACTATCTTGTATTGTATCAGATCATAATGGAATGACATTAGAAATCAATGATAAAATTAAAAACAGAAACTATTGCACTACCTGGAGATTAAATAATATGCTATTGAATGATGCATGGATAACAGAAGACATTAGGGGGGAAATAAAACAATTCTTAGAGGTCAATGGAAATAAAGATACAACATGTCAAAATCTCTGGGATACTATGAAAGCAGTGCTAAGAGGAAAATTCATTGGATGGAGTGCATTCAATAAAAGAATGAAAAGTCAACAAATCAATGACCTCACACTACAGCTCAAAGCCCTAGAAAAAGATGTACAGATCATCACCAAAATAGTAGAAGACAGGAAATGATAAAAATCAGAGCAGAAATCAATGAAATTGAAACAAAAGAAATAATTCAAAAAATTGACAAAACAAAAAGTTGGTTCTTTGAAAAAACAAACAAAATTGATAAATCCTTAGCCATACTAATGAAGAAAAGGAGAGAGAAAATCCAAATTACTAAAATCCTTGATGGAAAAGAAAATATTACAGCAGACACTATTGAAATACAAAACATAATTAGAAGCTATATTGAAAATTTATGCTCCAAATAAGTAGAAAATCTCAAAGACATCAACAGGTTCCTAGAGGCATATGAGCCACACAGACTGAATCTGGAGGACATACACAATTTAAATAGATCAATTTCAAGCAATGAAATCGAAGAAGTCATCAAAACCTTAACAATAAAGAAAAGTTCAGGACCAGTTTAATTCACAGCTGAGTTCTAGTAGACCTTCAAAGAAGGGCTCATTCCAATACTTCTCAAACTATTCCATGAAATAGAGGAGGAGGGAACCCTTCCAAACTTATTCTATGAAGATAATATCACCCTGATACCAAAATCAGACAAAGACATCAAGGAAAGAAAATTTCAGACCAATACGAACATAGATGCAAAAATTCCTAACAAAATTTTAGCAAATCACATACAAAATCAAAAAGATAATGCACTATGACCAAGTGGGTTTCATCCCAGGGATGCAAGGTTGATTCAACATCCAGAAATCAATAAATATAATAATTCACCACATCAACAGACTTAAAGTTAAGATCCACATGATTAGTTCAATAGGTGCAGAAAAAGCACCTATTTGATAAAATACAGCACCCCTTTATGCACAAAACACTAGAAAAAATAGAGATAGTAGGAACTTTCCTTAATATTGTAAAAGCTATCTTTGCTAAAACTATGGCCAATATCATTGTAAATGGAGAAAAATTGAAAGCATTCCCCCTGAAAAATGAACAAGGCAGGGATGCTCTCTTTCACCAATTCTATTCAACATTGTCCTTGAAACTCTAGCCAGAGCAATCAGAGAGACCAAAGAAATTAAATGGATGTGAGTAGGAAAAGAAGAGCTCAACCTATCCCTATTTGCTGATGACATGATTCTATATGTAGAGGAGCCAACAAATTCCACCACAAAGCTTCTGGGACTCATAAATGAATTCAGGAAAGTAGCAGGATATAAAATTAAGGCTCATAAATCTAATGCATTTTATTCATAAGTGATGAATCCTCTGAAAGAGAAATTAGGAAAAATACCCCTTTCACAATAGTCTCTAAAAAAATAAAATACTTGGGAATAATCTAACAAAAGAGGTGAAAGATCTCTATAATGAGAACTACAAACCACTAAAGACAGAAATTCCAGAAAATCTGAGATGGAAATATCTTCCATGTTCTTGAATAGTCAGAAATAATATTGTCAAAATGGCAATACTACCAAAAGCACTATACATGTTCAATGCAATTCCAATTAAAATCCCAATGACAGACCTCATAGAAATTGAGCAAGCAATCATGAAATTCATTTGGAGGAATAGGAGACCCAGAATTGCTAAAGCAATTCTTAGCAAGAAGAGCGAAGCAGGGGGTATCACAATACCAGTTTCTCAACTGTACTCCAGAGCAATAGTAACAAAAATGGCATGGTATTGGCACCAAAATAGACAGGTAGATCAATGGTACAGAATAGAGGACACAGAGACAAACCCACATAAATACAGGTGTCTCATACTTGACATAGGAGCCAAAAACATAGAATGGAGAAAAGATAGACTCTTCAACAAATGGTGCTGGGAAAACTGGAAATCCATATGCAGCAAAATGAAACTAAACCCATATCTCTCACCCTGAACAAAACTCAACTCAAAATGGATCAAGGCCCAAGGAATTAGACCAGAAATCTTGCACCTAACAGGAGACAAAGTAGGTCCAAATGGGCATAGAACAAGATTTCCTAAACATGACTCCCAAAGCACAAGAAATAAAAGCAGGAATCAATAATTGGGATAGGTTCAAACTAAAAAGCTTTTTCTCAGCAAAGAAAACAATCAGCAATGTGATGGGAGAACCTACAGAGTGGGAGAAAATCTTTGCTGCACAAACTTCAGATATAGCACTCATTTCTAGAATCTATAAAGAACTCAAAAAACTTCACCCCAAGAATACAAATAACCCAAACAATAAATGGACTAAGGAATTGGGCAGACTCTATATGGAAGAAGACCTACAAGCAATCAACAGATATATGAAAAAATGTTCAACATCCCTAATAATAAGAGAAATGCAAAAAAAAACTACCCTAAGATATCATCTCACCCCAATTGGAATGTCTATTATCAAGAATACAAGCAACAATAGGTGTTGGCAAGGATGTGGGGGATAAAGGTACACTCATACATTGCAGGTGGGGTTGCAAATGGGTGCAGCCACTCTGGAAAGCAGTATGGAGATTCCTTAGTAAACTTGGAATTGATCCCCATTTGACCCAGCTATCCCACTCCTTGGCCTATAACCAAAGGACTTAAAATCAGCATACTACAGTGATGCAGCCACATCAATGTTCATAGCTGCTCAATTCACAATAGGTAGATTGTGGAACCAACCTCAATGCCTGTGAATAGATGAATGGACAAAGGAACTGTGGTATATATACACAATGGAATATTACTCAGCCATAAAGAAGAATAGAATTATGGCATTTGCAGGTAAATGGATGCAGTTGGAGATGGTCATGCTGAGTGAGATTAGCAAATCTCAATTCTCAAGTCCCCCAAAACCAAATGCCGAAAGATCTCTCTGATAAATGGATGATGATACAAAATGTGGGGTGGGAGGGAGGCACAAATGGAGGAAGGATGGATTTCAAAGGGAAAAGGGGGGGTGGGATTGGGGAGTAGGTAAGAATAATAACAAAATGAGATAAACATCATTACCCTATGTACATGTATGATTACATAAATGGTGCGACTCTATTTTATGTACAACCAGAGGAAAAACACCTGTAATCCACTTGTGTGCAATGAATCAAAATAAAAAAAGAAACTTAAAAAAAAATTTAAAAATGCCAAGGATCTATGCAACAAAGAATTTGCTCTTTGAAAACATAGGACTGTTAAATCCTTAGCCAAATCGATCAAAAGAGAGTAAAGGCCACAATTATCAAAATAATACATGAAAAAGGAAATGTTGCCAAGGAAAATTCTGAAATCTAGAGAATCTAAAACATTTTTTAAAATTATATCATCATCCACTTATCAGGGAGAACGTTTGGCCTTTGTTTTTTGTGGGATTAGCTTATTTCACTTAGCATCATATTCTCCAATTCCATTCATTTATATGCAAATGTCATAATATTATTTTTCTTTGAAAGTTGTACCCCATTTGTGTAGCATGGATCAAAATGAAGTCTGT
>JAJEJO010011224.1:0-40160 GCA_020662805.1 Glaucomys volans | reverse complement strand
AAAAAAGCAGAGATATTGTAGGCAGTGGGAGAAATAGATATTTATAAAAGAGAAAGCCTGTGTAAGAAGGAGGACAGAGAGTAGAGGGGAGGCAAAGAGAGAGAGAGAAGGAAAGACAGAGGCAGAGGTATAATTTTAGAATGTTGTGAATGTGGTTTAACTGTAATACTAAGATGCCATTTTCAAATCACCATAGAAAAGACCACTCATTACATAAGAACAGAAAAACACTTGTATCATCAAGAACCCATCACCCAGCTAAAACAATCATTATGCACCCGCTGCCTCTCCCATTTCTAGTTATTTTGACCACTCTCAAATGTATTTTAACTGTATGTATTTCAGTATGTGTATAGCACAAGAGTAATTATGTGAGATAATAATATGGTGAATACATTTTTAAAATGTACAACAAACTAACATGGTATTACACAGATAATTCCTTTTAACTGTCTTTTTTCTGTCTCTATGTTTATGTATATTTATGTATATATTTATGTATATTTTACATATGCACAATGTAAAATGTGCATATATAAAATGACTCAGAATTTTAGTGAGATGAAATGTATTGTTAATATAGTGCCTCCTATAGTCATGAAGTAACTCTTTTCTTCCCAGACTATAAAAAAAGCTTTCAGACACTTCTCCCATTTATCCATCCTTTTCTTTGTTTAATGTACTAGCTTTATACATGTATTAAATCAAAGTCATTTTGTTATTTTCTTAACTAGTCAATATTTATTTCCATTTACTCCTGTATACTCCCTGTCTAGTCATCTTTATTTCATTGTTTTATCTAAAATAATTCACATAAATGAATTCATCTCGAGAGAGCTTACAGAATGGGAGAAAATCTTTACCACATAAATTTCAGATATAGTATTAATCTCCAGGATATAAAAAGAACCCCAAAAACTTAACACCAAAAAACCAAATAACCCAATCAACAAATGGGCTAAGGACCTGAACACATACTTCACAGAAGAAGAAATACAATTCATCAACAAATATATGAAAAAATATTCAACATCTCTAGCCTTTAGAGAAATGTGAATCAAAACTACACTGAGATGCCATCTCACTCCAGTCAGGCAATTATCAAGAATACAAGCAACAATAAGTGTTGGCGAGGGTGTGGGGGAAAAGGTACACTTATACGTTGCTGGTGGGACTGCAAATTTGTGCATCCACTATGGAAAGCAGTATGGAGATTCTTCAGAAAATTTGGAATGGAACCACCATTTGACCCAGTTATCCCACTTCTTGGTTTATACCTAAAGGAATTAAAATCAGCATACTATAGTGACACAGCTACATCAATGTTTATAGCAGCACAATTCACAATAGCTAAACTATGGAACCAACCTAGGTGTCTTTCAACAGATGAATGGATAAAGAAATTGTGGTATATATACACAATGGAATATATAATTGCTTAATAAATAATGAAATTATGGCATTTGCCAGTAAATGGATGGAACTAGAGACTCTCATGATAAGTAAAATAAACTAATCTCCCCAAAACCAAAGTTTGAATGTTCTCTCTGATATGCAGATGCTAATTCACAATAAGGGGGGTAGGGTAGGAAAGAATATAGTTACTTTGGATTAGATAGAGGGGAGAGAAGGGAGGAGAGGTACTATGGAGCTAGAAATGATAGTAGAATCAATGGGACATTATTACCCTATGTGCATATATGATTACTTCGTCTGTGTAACTCTACATCATATACAATCATAAGAATGAGAAGTTATACTCCATTTATGTATGATGTGTCAAAATGCATTCTACCATCATGTATAAATAATTAAAACAAATTTTAAAAAAATGACTTCTCACAAGATTTTTTTTTCAGGTCTGTTGACAACCAATTCCTTGTTTTTTGGAAATATTTCAATTTTTGTGATAATTATTTTTTGAAGTTTAATCATTCTGGATAGAGAATTCTAAACTTGCAATCTTTCTTTTCTTTTTTCACTTTACAGATGTGATTGCACTGTCTTCTAGCTTCCATACTTCTTTTGAGAAATCTGTTGATTTCTCAGTTGGTCTCCTTTTGGCTACTTAACATAGTTATTTTCCTTTGGCTGTGTACACTGCTAATTTTCTTCATATTCTTATTGCTTATGGTTTGCTGACTCTTAAAATTGAGGATTTGTCTTTCATGTGACTTAAAAATTCTCAGTCTTTATTTCATCAACTAGGATTTTCCCCTAACTTCTTCCCTTCTCTTCTTGGAGTGTTAGACCTTGGGAAGTATGTCCTATACATTTCTTTTTTTTTTTTATTTACTTATTGATTCATTGAACACAAATGGAGTACAGCTATTGTTTCACTGGTTGTACACAAAGTAGAGTCACACTATCTGTGCGTTCATGCATGTACACAGGGCAATGGTATCTGTCACACACTCTGTTATTAATTTTACCCCCCACCAGCTCCCACCCCTCCCTTCCCTCTATGCATCATCATTCATTTATCAGAGAGACCATTCGGCTTTTGGATTTTGGGGATTGCAGTGTGGAGATTCCTTAGAAAACTTGGAATGGATCCACCATTTGACCCTGCTATCCCACTCCTTGGCTTATACCCAAAGGACTTAAAATCAGATTGCTACAGTGATGCAGCCACATCAATGTTCATAGCTGCTCAATTCACAATAGCTAGATTATGGAATCAACCTAGATGCCCTTCAGTAGATGAATGGATAAAGAAACTGTGGTATATATACACAATGGAATATTACTCAGCCATAAAGAAGAATAAAATTATGGCATTTGTAGGTAAATGGATGATGTTGGAAACTGTTATGCTAAGTGAGATCAGCCAATCCTATACATTTCTTATGCTCTGCTTTTTCTCCCCTTTGAATCTCAGGTGAGATATTGTTGGGGTGGGACTCAGAGCCTGGGAAACAGATTCAGGAGTTCAGCAGGTAGAAGGTGCAAGGCACAATCGGGTTAGTAGACATGCTTTATATGGAGGCAGCAGTAACTCCCTAGCCAGCCATTTCCATATGCTGGCCAGATGAAGAAAGCATAACGTCAGTGTGTTACATAAGTGAGCATGCGCTCACAAGAAAGTGTTCATGCCCTTGAGTGCATACACAGAATCAGGGTGTTTATGATATTGGCTACATATTAAAAATATAGCCTCTGGGGAGCCTTGATACTAATGAATCACACTTTTAGGTTTTGTTAAGGTAAGTTAATTCTTTGAAGGCAGTACCTTATTCCTAATGACTGGCCTTCACACCTTCTATGTGGTTCTTATTTGTATATGTGGTATTCCTGTGATTTCTGGGGTAAAAACTAAAAACCCTAGGTGTTAATAAAAGTCTTTCATTCAGTAATTCTCCAGTATTATGTAGCCCCTCTAATCTGTGCTCTTTAGTATCCTATCACTTTTATTCACTCGGACTCCCTAGTGAATACTGCTTTGTATTTAGGAGTCTAAAGAAATATTTTTTACACGTATTTTGGAAGCATTTACAATACTACTTTGAATATGAGAGATTAAATTTTAAAATTATTTTTAGGTGGATTGATATTGCCTTGACTATAATAGTTTTTTTGAACTGTGCTTTTAGGGAGTTAGACTTCAAACAGAAGACTATGAAACCAAGGTTCATAAAACTTAATTGTCTAGGACAACAGAGTTTGTAAATGGTAAAGGCAAGAGTCAAATAGCTATACTCATTTTTTTTTAGAGCATCCTTTTGCTCTTACGTCTCAACTACTGTTAGTTACCAATGTATCTTTATTTTTTACTTATTTTTTATTTGTTCTAATTAGTTATACATGAAAATACAATGAACTATTATACATCATACATAAATGGAGTATAATTTCTCATTCTTCTGGTTTTACATGATGTAGAATCCATATGTAGTCATATGTATATAGGGTAATAATGCCTGATTCATTCTATTATCCTTCCTACTCCCATACCCCTGCCCTCTCTTCACTCCCATCTACCTAATCTAAATTAACTCTATTCTTTTCTAGCTCCACCTCTTATTGTGAGTTAGCATTCACATATCAGAGAAATCATTCAGACTGGTTTTTTGGCATTGGCTTATTTTGCTTAGCATGATATTCTCCAGGTCCATCCATTTACCTGCAAATGCCATAATTCCATTCTTTGTTAAGACTGAGTAATATTTCATTGTGTATAAATACTACAGTTTTTATATATTCATCTGTTGGAGGGCATCTAGGTTGGTTCCATAGTTTAGCTATTGTGAATTGAGCTGCTATAAACATTAATGTGGATAAATGGGCTGAGGAACTAAACAGACACTTCACAGAAGAAGAAATGCAATCGATCAACAAGTATATGAAAAAGTGTTCAACATATCTAGCAATTAGAGAAATGCAAATCAAAACTAAGATTTCATCTCACTTCAGTCAGAATGGCAATTATTAAGATTGTAAGCAACAATAAATGTTGGTGAGGATGTGGGGAAAAAGGTATATTCATACATTGTTAGTGGGAATGCAAACTGGTGTGACCATTGTGGAAAGCAGTATGGAGATTCCTCAGAAAACTTGGAATGGAACCACCATTTGACCCAGATATCTCACTCCTCCATTTATAGTTACCAATGTATCTTGAGTAGTGCAGCTAAAGATTGAGATCAAAAGAGCTACAAGTCAATTTGAAAGTGATAAAATAAAGTGGAGTTTAATGACTTAATATTTAAAAATGACTGTGTATTTTCTAACTTTTTAAAATATTTTATAACTTTTTATTTTATATGTTTTTACATTAATATGAATGGATTCTTGACATGGAATCTTGCTGATGACATCAAAACCATTACTCTGCAGTATTTTTTTTTTCTGTGGTATCTTGTTAGGAAGCAGTTCCAAAAATGCTCTATTTTCTTCTAATTTTATATTTAATTGTGTTTAATAACTAGTGTGGAGTTTTTTTTAGTTGTCTTCTGGTTTGAGGTGTATCCTCTGAATTATTAGCTCAGATCATTTCTGCATTTTTCTATTTTGTTTCCTGTTGTTGTTTGGAAGGAATTAAGTTTATGTATTAAATAGACATAGAATATAGGAATTATGTACGTATCATATAAATATAGTATATAATAAAATAATGTATATCAAAAAAATCATTTCTTTCTTTGAATGATGAAAGGCAGCATGTCCCAGTCTTCCCTGCAGGTTGATGAATCTGTGTCTCTAGTTCTCGTACATGGAATATGTGCAAAAATGTTGTCCTTCCTTATAGGCACAGTCAGTGAGAATGTTTACCTTTGATCTTCTAGGCTCCTTCCCTTTCTGCAATCTTAATACAGACAAGTTGTCAAGTTTTTATTATCTAGAACTCAGGTGATCTCTAAATTTTGACTTGCAGGGAGCCACCTGTGGAAATTGATTTTAAGTAAATGAGAAATGAACTTCCATCTTATTTGAACCACCATGCATTTTGCAGTTTATTACAGCAGCTATAAAACAGCATCTTAAAAACCTCGTTGCCTCAGTTGTCTTACAACAATGATAGAGTGAAAACAATATACTGATTTCATAAGATTGTTTTGACATACATACACCTAATCAGTCCTCCATAAATCTTAAACACTAGTATAAACTTTATGGATTAATTTGTACCAGTATCTGTCATTGGTGAGTAGTGGGATAATGGTCTGATCTATTGTTTGAAAAAGTAGCTCCCTAGTGATGAGCCTGGATGTTAACAAAAGCTTGTTTATTGAGGAATTCATAGACCTAAAACAAAATAGCCAATTTCAAAAAAGGAAAGAAAAAAACCCAGGGTAATAACATTATAATGTTCATACAACTGAATTCTTTGTCACTTTCTCTTTTTTGATGAAGAATTTACTGTTTAAAAATAACTAAAGTTTTTTTTACTGTAATTCTAATTTATACAATTTTTTTTGATTTCCAAAATTTTATTTTAATATCACTTTGGTAGGAATTTTTTAGTAAAATTTATTTTAGGGAGAGTGGTTCATATAAGTGTGCAGATAAAATAAGTGAGCATTGAATTTGTATTCCCTCACCAGATTTAAATGCACAATTTATTACATAATTTATTATTACATTACATGTCAAAAATAGATGTATCAAAACAAAAATGAGTTTGTGGAAGTAGTCTATGAATCCATTCAAAAGATGAACTGAGCCAGCCTCAGCAACTTAGCGAGGCCCTAAGCAACTCAGTGAGACCCTGTCTCTAAATAAAATACAAAATAGGGCTGGGGATGTGTCTCAGTGGTCAAGTGCCCCTGAGTTCAATCACTAATACAAAAAAAAAAAGATGAACTGAGAAACTTTAGGCATTTACATATTTCCATCCTTGTGTTAAATCTTCTGGAGCGATTGGCATACAACAATCTTTGAGACTGGTCATATAGAGAAATATTTGGGGCATTTTCTTATCTGGTAAGTTATTATGTATTAAATTGATATTATAAAAGACTTCCTTATTAGAATGATTTTTGGAAACTTATCTAAGAAAGTATGTTTTAATAAACACAGAAAAGGCTGGCAATGCTTTTAATATCCTTTTTGGCTAGGTGAAAAAATACATATGTATAATAAAGCGCCAGATTGGAATGCCCTGTGTAGTATAACTAAACTAATTTTGGGAAAAACCAGTTTATAAATGTGGTTAAATAAGAAATTTTAAAAAATGGATTGAACTATAAAGATTTAAGAATGGATTAAATGAAATAGGTCCATTCCATGCTAACCTTGGAGCAAGAGACTTGTTGGAGTATGATTTATTCATCACTAAAATCTTTGACAGTCTTAACATTATAATTTACCAGAGAAAATGGTTGTGTAGAGGTGAGATTTGAGGGTTACTAGGAATAACTCCTCTCTCTCACAAACACAATAATCTCTTTTATAGGTGTCTAAAGCTTCACCCAGGAAGGGCTATGCTTTGGTTCTCCAATATACTCATAAAAAGAGTCGTGCAGTAGAATGTCTGCCAGACACGGGTGTGAATTTCAGCTCTGCCATTTACTACATATGACCTGAGATAAATTACCTAACCTTTCCAAGACACAATTTCTTTATCTATAATACTTGATTAATAATACCTAACTTCTCCCTAATTTTTATGGAGATTAAAAACTATAGTGAACATAAAGTACTAAATATCATTCTTGAAAATTAATTTTCTCTCAATAAATTGAAGAAATTCTCTAAGAGTTCATTTGAATAATTCTTCCAGCTAACTAGTGGGGGTAACAATGTCCTCCCTGATCTTAATGTGGGACAGTGATGACAAAAGTGAGTGGGCGATATGTGTAGAAGAAAAAAAAAATCTATAAAGGCAAATTTGTTTATTTCATAACAAAAATTTTCATAAGCTTTGATACAATAATTCTCCTTGTGATAATTATTACTCTATCCTGAGTACAAATTGTAAACATGAACTATATACAAGATATCCCTTGCATAAATTTTACAGTAATATTAACAATGAAAGTAGAAAAATATGTTTAAGAACAGATAAATGTATAATAAATGTATAAATACAACATAATAAAGCAACTGCATAGAGTATTATGCAAATATTGAAAATGACTTATAAAATGGAAAGGACACAGACACACACACACACACACACACACACACACATTACATCTCCACAACTAGAAACAGAATTTGGGGAGAAAATGGAAAAAAATACTCAGAGAAAACATATTTATGGGTGATATATTTTCTTACTTTTCTCATTTTTGAAATGAGCTTTAATTGCTTTTATAGGAACCAAACAATATAAAGTAATGGATGAAGGGCAAGCTTTTAACAGCAAATGTCTACAGCAATCTGTAGTCTTTTGTGATTTCAGAAAAGCCATCAGGCTGCCTGACCTGACAATAGCATTACAGTATAAGTCTTTAAGCTGCAAGAACAATAATTCACCAAGTAAACACTGGTCAACGTAAGGTATCTGTGACACTTGCTTTATATGAATTTTATGTAGTTAGTAGACATGAAATCATAATGTGACAGAATTTAAGATGCTCATGACTAATAATCATTGATTACCTTGAAACAAACAGCCCACTAAATTTGAAACAAAATTGGAAAAGTTTGAATTAAGGATCAGGATGTTACTCTCTTTTCTGAACACTGCCACTTAACTTGATCACATGCTGGCTTAATTGAACTTTGTTTTGAACTTCTATTGCTTTTTTCTACATGACACTTTGAGGCTACAGGAGGACCAGAGCTCCTCCATTCCATGGCATTACTGATGCCACAGCCAAACTTCTCAGCATAGGTTTGGAGAAAGTTGATTGATCTAATAATGTGAATTTTCTGTAATGTTAGCAGAATTGACAGGTCTAAAAATGAAGCATTACATTTGAACCATGATCTCCTTTATCTTGAGAATGCATACATCTAGATACCCAGTTATAGGAAAAAGGAATATTGGATGGTTAATATGCACCATGTTACCTTTTTGTAAAGCATACACCATAAATGACTGGATTATTCTAGGAGTGGTTGTATGATTCTCTTGCTTCTTGTGTTTTATTGGTACACTTCTATTTTAGTTTATCAGCAGATAACAGAAAATAGATTTCAAAAGCCAACCTTATAACACACATGCTCTGGAAATATGTAAAAGTCAGTTAGAAAAGTTGAGTATGTTTGATTGATTTGCTTTTATTATCAACTTAATCACTTATGAATCTCAAAATTTAATGTTTCCTTCATTATCATCTTGAGAAAGCCATTGGGAGGCAATTTTCTTTTTTTCTTTTCTTTTTTTATTCCTTTTTTTTTTTTAAAGTTTTCTTTTTTTATTTTGATTCATTGTACACAAGTGGATTACAGCTGTTGTTTCTCTGGTTGTACATGAAATAGAGTCACATCAATTGTGTAATCATACATGTACATTGGGTAATGATGTTTGTCTCATTCTGTCATTATTCTTATCCCCCTCCCCGATCCCATCCCCTTGTTTTCCTTATGCAATCCATCCTTCCTCCATTCTTACCCCCCTCCCACCCCGCATTATGTATCATCATCCACTTATCAGAGAGATCATTCTACCTTTGGTTTTTTGGGATTGGCTAATCTCACTTAGCATGACCATCTCCAACTGCATTCATTTACCTGAAAATGTCACAATTTTATTCTTCTTTATGGCTGAGTAATATTCCATTGTGTATACATACCACAGTTTCTTTATCCATTCATCTATTGAAGGGCATCTTGGGAGACAATTTTCTGAAAGTTTCTCATAGTTCCAAACGTCTTGTGAGCAGAGGTGCTGACTGTTTTCATACTGTTTTCTAGGGTGTTTGTATAGCAAGAAGTCTTGGCACATTGAGTGTTTCCTTTAGAATGGAGACCAGGTTAATTTTCTTCCATAAAGAAAAAAGATAATATGTTTTTCTGGGATAAATGTCAGGAAGGTTTTCTTGCTGGCTGTAGTAATATCTTGGGATTTTCTGATCCTGACATTTCCTCATTTATGAGCAAACCTACCTCATACAACCTACACAAAATACCTGATTCACTCTGCATTGGCCCTGTGAGAAGTAAGGGACAAGGAGAATAAAGACTACTCTGAAGCTCACGGGCTTATGTTGCAAATGTCTTCTACCAGGTCCACACAATTGGCAGACCAGTCTGTGAGCTTATGTGTGGGGCAAATCTCAGACCCTTCACAATTCTTGGCAGAAGCATAGACCTAGATTTGTTCACTATCATGAGTAGTGAATAAATAATAGCATAGCACTATTATTTATATTTTCTGTCAATTCTTACATGAACATTTTAAGTCTCATTTTCTATTTCTTCAGGGTACATCAGGAATGCTAATAATATTTATTTTTCTGTGCCACGAAGCAATACCATGGATGTATTAGGAATGCACATATTAATAAAAAAAATGAGATTTTGATTATGTTATGGTTTAGATGTATGTTGTCTTCCCAAAGTTTATGTGTTAGATAATGCAAAAAACTTTAGAAGTGAAATGATTGGGTTCTGAGAACCTTAATCTAATCAGTACATTACTCCAGTTGAATGGATGAACGGAGTGGTAATCATGAACAGGTAGAGTGTGACTGGAAAAGGTAGGTCATTGAAGGCATACTTTGAGGTTTATATTTTGTCTTTGTTGAGTAGAGCACTCTCTGCTTCCTGGTATCTGTCCTGAGCTGCTGTCCTCCATCACACCCTTCTATCATGATGTTCTGCTTCACCTTGAGCCCAGAGCAATGGAATCAACCATCTATGGAATGAAACCACTGAAACAGTGAGCCCAAATAAACTTTTCCTCCTCTAATTGTTCTTGTCAGGTCTTTTGGGCACAGCAGTGAAAAAAAAAAAAGACTAAAAACAGATGACGTATATTAACATTAATTTGGTTTCTTTTTAGTTAGAGAAGAATAAACCTAATACTGAGAAAAAGGCAGAAGCAAAACGAGAAGCTAAATACTGGGGATCAGTTTCCTTTTATTTCCCTAACTTTCTTTATGCCTCTAATATCTTTGTGAATTTAAGTGGCCTCATTTCATTCTTTTTTAATTCTATGGAGAATCATTGTGTTAAGGACAATGTACACATAAGGGAAAATAGAGTAAAAGAAAGACAGAAAGAGAGAAAGGAAAAACCACATGCACTAGAGAAAGAGATAGAAGAAGTTGCATTCTCTCTCTTCTGTCTTCTCATAGTTCTTTATTTTGCTTTAGTACTCTGAATTGCAACTTAAAGATTAACTTTTGTTGTCATTCAGAGCCATAGTTTAAGCGGATTCTTTCTAATTAATAGTTTTCTACATATGATAATGTTAACCTACTTATATATGCAGATTATTTTGATTTTACATAGTGTGTTAGGGTTCTGCAGAATAGACCAATAGAATGTCTATAGAATAGACCAATAGAATGAATGTATGTATATACATATACATATAAATATAAATTCCCTTTTATAATAAATAAATCATATATATATGATTATAATAGGGAATTTATTAGATTAGCTTATACATTCAGAGGCTGGGTTACTCCATATGGCATCTGCAGGCTGAAGAGCTGGAGAAACCAGTAGCTGCTCAGTCCAAGAAGCTGGAAGTCTCAGAATAAGACCAAATAATGCAGCTCCAGTTTGAGCCTGAAGTCCTGGAAGCTCCCAACACAGTCACTGGTGAGAATCTATCCTAAAAGACTTAGTATCCACTAGTGATGGCCGCAGCAATAGATGCACCTGCTCGATAAGAATGGGGCTTGCACACATTGGCAACCTTTCTCCTTTTTCCACTCTTGTTCCATCTGGCCCCCTAGCCTATTGCATGGTGATGCATTCATTAGGAATGGGTCTTCCCCTTCAGGTTACTGCCCCATGTCAATTTTCTCTGGAAACACTCCCACAGACCTACACAGATATATGCTTGACTAATTTCCTAGGTTTCTCTCAATCCAAGATTAATAATCACACAGAGGATTCTTAGGTTACCTAGATTTGAAATTTTGTTTAGCAACTTAAAAGAAGCAAGTTTGGGAATATAGATTTGAATCTACATGAGGATTGTTTTGTTGGACATAGGCAACTGGAAAACCTTTTTAAGGATAAGAAATATGGGAAATACAACTTGGAAATTAGTAAGAAAAAACTTTGTCAGTTTTTTCTTTTAATTAGAGAATTAATTTTTTCAATTAGAGAAAGTAGATGATATGACAAGGACAGAAACAGAAGATCTAATGTTGGAATAAACATAACACATGGTAAATCACATTTTGTTGAACTGATTTGTATCAGATGTACAAGCAATAGATGGTGGCATACAACATAGGATGAATATATTTCTATTCAAAATATCGAAGAGAAGCTTAGGAAGATCAGACATTAAAAAGAGCATTGTAAATTATGATTAATAAGCATGTAGATTAAGAAAATAGGAAATCTGAGGAGATTTGGTGGTTTTAAACAATATAAATTTTATTGTCAAGGCTCTATTCCCTCAGAAGGCTCTAGGAGAAAATGTATTCCTTGACTATTCTAGATTCTGGTGATTGCTGACATTTCTTATCTTGTAGCCAAATCTCTGTATTCTTTGTCCCTGTCTTCCCATCATCCTCTCACCTATGTGTATTTGTCTAATCTTCATCTGTCTCCCTCTTATACGGATACATTTGATTCCAGTTAGGGCCAACCTAGATAATCTTAAATGATCTCTTCACCTAAAAACCTTAGATTAACTACATCTGCCCCCAATTTTTCACATAAAGTAACATTCACATGTTCTAGGGATAATGATCTGATATTTTGAGACCCATCTTGAATCAACTACACTGCTCGTGGGTGACCTTCCAGGGGACAGTTGAAGATTAAGAACCTAGTGATTTCTCCATCAGACAAGCTGAATCACCCAGAGGGCAATGCAACCTTTTTCACAATAGGCATTATTAGAACATTTGGGCAAATAGTAGAAAAATTGATAGAAATGTCAGAATTTCATAAGGTAAGGTTTCATCTGAAAGGCAATCCCAACAAAGTCATTGGACAATAATTCAAAGAAAAAATCCCAACCAATTGAAGATTATAATCAATAGTAATTAGGAAGGAAAAAAGTATTTGCAAAAGAGAAATTTCTTTGTTTTTAAATATTTTAATATAAATGAAAATACTTCCTTTTGAAATATTTATCTCACTGTCTATAATTGCCCAAATGGACATTTTTCCTTCACTGATTTTTTTTTAAAATGTGAGTGAAGTAGTTTTCTTGGTAAGTATCTGCAGCAATTTTTCATATTCTCTGTTAATACCAAATTCCTCCCTGTGTAGAACCTTGGTGATGAGCAGAGATATGCTTTCCATAATTTAAAGAGCCATTCATGGCTTACTGGCTAGATTTAGAGTTACAGAAAAACTACTTAACTGGCTATTCCACTTGCTGTGATTTTTGTGCCAGTTACAGAATTTTTTTGAGCTTTGGTAATAGGAATTATCCTATCTACATCACAGAGAATGAATCTATGAAATGGGATCATACAATGAAAACACTAAACATGGTATCTAAAATAATAAATTCATACCCTATGCATTTTTTTCAGGAAAGATAGCATATGTAACAAAAAGCAGAAACACACCCAGAATGACTAGTCAGGCTACTAGTCAAAAATCAATCTAATCTAGTTCTCACTTGCTTTTTTCTGAAATGATGATACATACCAATTATTCCAAAATATATTAGTGGAGGTTAATGTTTTATATCTCATTTGTACAGCAGATCCATGCTAACTTTGCACTATCTCCTTTTTCTTTCGGGCAAATGGCACATGAATTATCTTGTCTTGACTATGATCAAGCAATCACAATACTGAATTATGCTTAATAGAATAGAGTTATGTAAATGATAGATGGTTTCTTGGTCTGACTCCTGAAATCTTACTTGAAATATTCCATGGAATATTTCCCTGTCTGGTAGACAGATTCACAAGTATCAATAGAAGTTTCTGAGGCTCTGAGTAGAGGTTGGCAAACTATAATTCATGGGCTAAATTCAGTTGCCACCTTATTTTGTAAATGTTCTATTGTATTTAAATTTTGGATGTTATTGAAAATGTATTTTGTAGTGTTTTATTGGACTAGACCTATGCTCATTTATTAATGCTGATTTCTTGCTACAATGGCTAAATTTTATAGTTTGATTAAGACCATATGGCTCACAAAGACTAAAATAATTACCATATGAGCTTTTGCAGAAAATGTGTTGGCCTCTTCTCTAGCAATTAATAGACATTCAAAATAGAAGGTGCTTAGGTCTCTAAACAATTGAGTGAAACAAAACTGCCTCTTTCTATCCCTTCTTGCAGCCCTGTGCTGATTTATGTTGGATTGCAATGTGAGTGAAAAATATAATGAGAAAAAAAGATTATGGGGTTTTGAATTCATGCAGCTAGCATATACTTTAATACAGAAACTGATACAGGCAGTGGACTGATGTTCTAACAATATCTAAAACTTGTGGCACATTTAGTACTAGTATGGTAAGTTGGACAGGAACTGATATCAAAGCCTGGCAAAACATCTGCATTGTATTGCAGCAAGATATTTGATAAAAAGCATTTCCTAATAATAACTTTGAAGTCAGACCACATGCTTCCTTAAGGCTGTAGTTTTATGAGAAGTAAGTAAATTAATCAGAACATAAATGTTTGTTAGCTGTTTTTGGATGGCATTAACAAGCAAGCTCAGACATGATCATGCCAATTTGTAAGCAGATATAAAAGGAGATAGACTAGAAATTCAGTATTTCAGGATCTTAAGAGTTTGTAGATCATATACAGTAAGCAACGTTTGAGCAATGAAGATCCAAGGAAATTACTCTGAAGCAATAAGAAATTGCAATAAGAAATTGCAATAAGAAAGCAGAATCATCAAGAACCTCTCATTTCACGGGTCCGTGTTGGGAAGACTTAGCAGTGGCACCTAAGGTTTTTCTTGGCATTACTATGGACAACTGACTGATGCATTTCTTCCATTCATTGGTGTTGTTCTGTCCTTGCTCCACGTTGAAAAATGGTTGAGTGAGGAAAGGGTTGGAGTCCAGGACAGATTTTTTTTTAATTAATAGGTCACTGAACCAGGAGAAATCAAACATGGAACTTGGCATTTTCAAGAGGAGGAATAATAGACATATTAAATGTCTGTAACAATGGTCCAAGTCAGAGATAATGCTAGTGTCACCAAATTTCATTTCCCTTTTCTCCAGGGCACTCAGCTGCAGTCATGGGACTGAAGTTTGGCCAGGAAAGTGGACGGAAGCAATGTATGCCCTTGCCAGGATATCCCTAAATTCTCTGCACTTCTTCCATCTACTTTCTCTGTTTTTCCTCCTGTCAACCATTGAAGAAATGTGTACATCATCAGAATGTACAGAACAGGAAGAAAAGGGGTTTCTGAAAGACTGAATGGGGCAAGTTTCTGCAAAATTTCGCTGGAATGTGACATGAACAAGAAATTAACTTATTGAGTTTGTTAAATTGCTAAAATATTCAGATTTATGGTATTCCAGTCAATGTTTACACTTACAAATAAGAAATCAGGAGTTGCCATCTTGATTTTATATTTTAATTTTTACTGATCTTTGTTTTAACTTTCATGTGTAAGTATATAATAGCTTTCCCCATTTTGACGAATGATTCACAAATTTTAGGGCACCTCATTCTTAGATTTTTTTTACCCTTGTTTCCTATAATTTACATTTGATCTATTTCTAAATGTATCATCCAGGGAAAAATATGAAACAATACATCATATAAAGAATTATGCTCTCTTATACATAGGCTTTTTAAAGTCCCATTTAAAAATATTTGTTCTACTTTCTTGGTTAACTTGGCTAAGGGTATATATTGCTTGTTTTTTCAAAGAACCAACTTTTTGTTTGGTCAAGTTTTTGGATTTTTTTTCTTGTTTCAATTTCATTAATTTCAGTTAATTTTAGTTATTTCCTGTCTTCTACTGCTTTGGTGTTGGTTTCTTCTTCTTTTTCTAGGGCTTTGATATGTACAGTTAGGTGATTTATTTGATGATTTTCTGTTCTTTTAATGAATGAGCTCAATCAATGCAATGAACTTTCCTCTTAGAACTGCTTTCATAGTATGCCAGATATTTTGATATATTGTTTTACTCTTCTCACTTACCTCTAAGTATTTTTTTTTATTTCATTCCTGATTTCTTCACCTATCCATTGGTCATTCAATAATGTATTATTTAGTCTCCAGGTGTTACAGTAGCTTCTATTTTTTATTTTATCATTAATTTCTGATTTTGTTCCATTGAGATCTGATAGAATGCAAGGTTTTATCTCTATTTTTGTTGTATTTGCTAAAAATTGCTTTGTGGACTTAGATGTGGTCTATTTTAGAGAATGGCACAAAAGACATGAAGACCAATGAAAAAGAATAGAAGACACAGAGACTTTCCCACATAAATATGGTTATCTCATCCTAGACAAAGTTTCCATAAACTATATTGGAGAAAAGATAGCTTCTTCAATAAGTGGTGCTGGGAAAACTGGAAATCCACATAGAGTAGAATGAAAATGAAACCCTATCTCTCACCCTGCACAAAACTAACTCAAAGTGGATCAAGGACCCAGGTATTAGATGAGATACCCTAAGCTTATTAGAAGAAAAAGTATTTCAGCTTAGGAACTGACTTCCTCAGTAAGACTCCTAAAACACAAGAAGTAAAATCAAGAATCATTCAATGAGATGGTATCCACATGAAAAGGTTCTTCACAGCAAAGGAAACAATCAAGAATGTGAACAGAGATCCTACAGAATGGGAGAAAATCTTTACTACCTGTACCTCAGAGAATTAATCTCTAGGTTATACAAATAACTCAAAAAACTTAACACCAAAAAACCAAATAACTCAATTAATAAATGGGTAAAGGAATTGAACAAGTACCTCACAGAAGAAGAAATACAAGTGGTTAAAAAATATATGAAAAAATGTTCAACATCTCTAGCAATTAGAGAAGTGCAAATTAAAACTACACTGAGATGCCATCTCACTCCAATTAGAATGGCAATTATCAAGAATACAAGTAACAATAAATGTTGACAAGGATGTGATGAGAAGGGTACTATTATACATTGTCGGTGGGAATGCAAATTGATGCAACCACTATATGGCTATTCCTTAGAAAACTTGAAATAAAACCACCATTTGACCCAGTTATCCCATTCCTCAGTTTGTACACAAAGGACTTAAAATCAGCATACTACAATTATGCAGCCACATCAATGTTTATAGCAGCTTAACTCAAAATAGCCAAGCTATGGAAACAACATAGGTGCCCTTCATCAGATTTAATGGATAAAGGAAATGTGATATTTTTACACAATGAAATATTATTCAGCCATAAAGAGAAATGAAATCATGGCATTCGTTGGTAAATGGATGGAAGTGGAGACAATAATGCTAAGTGAAATAAGCCATTCCCCCCAAACCAACAGTAAAATGTTCTCTCTGATATGTGGATGTTAATCCACAACAGGTGAGGGTGGGAAGGGGCAGAATAGAATTCCTTTGGATTAGACAAAGGGGAACAAAGGCAAGGGAGCTGGGTGGGAATAGGAAAGACAGTAGAATTAATTGAACATAACTTTTCTAGCCTCATATTTGAATACACAACCAGGGTAACTCCACATCATGTATAACCATAACAATAGGATACTAATTAGAACGTTATGCTCTATATATCTACATATGTATAATTTGCCAAAATACGTTCTACTCTCATGTATAACTAAAAAGAACAAATTGTAAAAAGATAAAAATATTTGTTTTACGTGCAGTTTTATAGAATAAGTCTGTGACCTAAGAGATACTGGGTCAGTATAATCTCTTCCTAATAATGGTAAACAAGAATATGTTTTAGCTTTATTTACATTTGATTCTGCCTTCTCCATATTCTTTTCTATTTTTGTTTTTTCCTTAGCTGTGTAAAGAGTTTTTGCTCTCTGAACTTCTGTCTTCTGGAGGAGAAAGAAAATTCCAGTATAACCATCTTTTATGAACATCCCTCTGCTCAATAAAAAAGAAAAACATCTTTTCAGGAAACATGATATTCAACATCTCTCCAAAAGTTTGAACTTTTCATTTTTTTCAATCTTTACGACTTCATAACATTTAAATTTTCTTTGAAAATGAAATATTTTTGCATAATTGTTTAGAGATTACAAAGCATTCCTATGTAAAAATATACTTCTTACTAATTAGCTTAAGAAGGAATTAAAATCTTGTATTAGTGTTATACCCAACGAAAATAAGATCATCCAAGCTCTTCATGTAAAGTCAAAAGAAGCCTTTATTTTAGCTGGCCAGGGAGGATCACCCTTACACCTAAAAGCGGTGTGCAGGTGAAATCAGGCGCCACTGCTTTGTTGCCAGCATTTATAGGGAGGGGAAGGGATTAGGGTGTGGTTGTAGGGAGGGAAGGGATTAGGGTGGGGCTCTTGATGATACTTGAGAATCTTTTTGGGGTGTATAACATTACGATGCAATTTTTTAATCATTCATATATTTTTCTCTTCAATCACAGAACTTAATCATTTGGTGGAAAACCCTTATAATTTTTGATATAAGAAGTTTAACTGGTTGTAAACTAAGAAATACCTCACTCTCACTGGATCTTTTTATTATATCTATTAAACTAAATTTATTGTAAGTCTAAATATTGTGAAGGACAAAAGAAAAGTCCTTGAATTGTTTTTTGATTGAGCACAGTGCTGAAGTAAACCACACTGAGAGTGGTTGCTTTCTAAGAAAAGGCATTTTGAAATTTCTCATGGTGAATGGATTGCACATTAAAAAATGTTCATAGAAACAATCTACCGCGATTTTTCTAAAAATAATGTTGTACCCAAAGAAAATAAAATCATCCAAGCTGATCACATAAAGCCAAAAGAAGCCTTTATTTTAGCTGGCCAGCAACGACCTCCCTTACTCTAAAAGCAGGGTTCTGGGGGATCGCACGTTAATTTTGTCATTGCCAACTTTTATAGGGCTCGGGATGGGATTAGGGCAGGGCTACAGGGTGCGGGAGGGTTTAAGGTTGGGCTGTAGGGAGGGGGGATTAGGATGGGGCTGACTTTCTTTCTCCTGGTGGCACTGGAGAATCTTTCTGGGAAGTATAACATTCCCCACATTAATAAATCCTTGTTTAGGAAACTAGTAGTTTTTCAGTTTCCAATTCCCCAGACCCTGATGGGTTCCATTCCTCAGTTTGACCAGATTTCTTATTTTACACTAACTGCCTGTCCTTAATTAGGAACTTTTTAAGGGGAGAGGGCGCCGACCGCTCTTGCTGCTTCAAGCTGGAAGGGGGCGGATTCTGGGGAAGCAGTTTGAAGTTCCTTTTAGAAATCTGGTCAATGTGGAGCAGAAGTCTGCTTGGGAAGAGCAGGTTGTAAAGTCATCTGGGGTGGGTGCTTCTATGAGAGAGAAACAAAATGACATAAGTATCAAAATGAGATTAATATAGAATCAATCTCTCACCAGGTGGAAGAACTGAGAAGTTGTTCCCATAACAAGGCCTATCGAAGGCTGGAGAGGTTGAGGCCTTTATTTGGGAACTTGAGTTATCAGGTACATTTGCCTAAGAATCTCTCTTTTGTAGCCTCCAGTCCTATTCTAGGGGCTAACACAAGTACATCTTAAGTTACATTAAACTATTGTTTCTTTTAAATGACCAAGAATGTCTATGATTTGTTTTTAACTGTTTTGCTAGGTGTTTAAGATCAATTTGGTCAAATTGACCTGTTCCTGTCTCTTAAGAGTCAGCTGAGTTCTCATGGGGGTCACTCGTGGGGAATTTGAGAGTCCTGTGCTTCGGTGGTGGCAGTTCCTGCATTTCAGCAGCTCCTTCATCAGCAGCCTCTGCATTCTGGGGTGAGCAGCAGCGCTCCTCCTGGATTCCAGCAGCTCCAAGGCAGTGGCTTTTGCCTAGTGGACAGCTGACAGCTCTCGTTGCCTCCATTCATGGCAAAGGGAGGCTGGTCCTTGCTCACTCCCATCAGCCCCAGGAGGGCAGGAGCCAAGCCAGTCTGGCCCACTGTTGCACCTCCTTGTTCTCAGCAATCTTTGCTGCATCTCCAACTCTGGGGATCGAGCCTGGAATGCAGAAGCGTCCACTCAGATGGGGTTCTGTCCTGGATGGCTCCGAGCTCTGGTGGCAGTGGCATCTGGGCCCCACTGACTTTTTTGCTCTGGCTGTGGCAGTTCCTGGAACCTGGAGGCCAATGGCAGCTGGTGTTTCCTTGGCTCTGGACACAGCAATGCCTTCTGTGCAACACAGAAACCAGGCGGTGTCTTTTGTCCACTGTCTGCATGGACGAAAACTCTGAGTTCTGGCAGCAGCGAAGGCAGCAGTGTTGACCCAGAGTTGCAAAGTTCGAGAAGCTCTCTCATTCCCTGGATGCAGGCTGACTCTGAGGGCAAGCACCAAATCTGGTTTTCTTGACCCCTTTGTTTTACTCTCAATAAGTTTGATCTTAAACATCCAGCAAGCCAGTTTCACCAGTTACTCTCTCCTCTATTTCATAGGTGATGGCCTAGTATTTTTCTTCAAAACATTAATCTGGCATCAGCTACAGAGCTTACAAGGAAAATACAAAATAATTAACAACAGTAAAAACATATCTAGTTTGTGTAATAGTCATCCTAAATCCTGCCTGAGTTATATATTATATTTCCTATTTGATATCACAGTAATTCTACAACAAAAAATAATCTTTTGAATATAACTTTAAATGATCTGAAAGCTGACTTATTTTGGAAACATTCTGACTTGTAGCAGGGTGGGAGGCAGACCCTCATATCAGGTAAGGCCTTTTACAATCTTAGGCAGAGTGTTCCAGGTTTGAAGTTATTTTTGCCTCCTCTTAGGATGTCATTTTACACAGTTTACATGTATGGTTTCCTGGATCTATGTGAATAGTTGTTAACACAATATATTGCATTTAAAACAAATCAAGGAAAGGCTGAGAGCTTTTAACTTTCCTTTTGTGTGGCAAAGTGACCAAATATTTTTTCAAGATATTAACTTTTAAACAAATCAGGCTCTCACTAACTTTAAATACATTTGCATTTAAATTTTGATCTCAGTGTAAAAAGGAACAAATTTACATATACCCTATTGATAGCAGGTTATTAAGTGATCCCCAATAAAATTTGCCATTCCCACAAGCCTGAATCTACCAACACAGACAAGTATAACCTGGAGAACAGCAGCCCGACAAATTTCCAGCTCTAACGGCCTGCTTACCCAGAAGACATGGACACATGAATATACAAAGAGCAACCAAACCTAGTTTTTCAAGAAAAAACCCTAGGCTCTGCAACATAGCACAATACCCTACCAGTTATTTAGCCATAATAAAGAATAAAACTTAAAGAAATCCTTGTCATTTTAACATATTGATTACAGTTTGATTTATATTAGCCCATTAACATTTGACCTTAGGGGAAAACTTTAAACAGTTTCTAATTGATGGTCTCACATACATTTAACTACTTAGTTACACAAAAACTTGTTGGAATTTGCCCTTTACCTGCACACAGATTTTCTTACCCAGAAATATTTTCCTTTTCCTTTTATTGAATATATTTTAATACCTTAGAACTTTGCACTTTCCCTTTCCCATCTGTTGACTCCTTCCTTGTTTGTATTCTAAAACAACTCCTATGAAATTTCTGAATTTAGATAAATTATTAGGATTTCACTGTTAGTAACCTTGCTCTCAGGGATGATACAAAACAATTCCAAATCCCTTTATTTGCCAATCCATGAAAACACCAATAATGCTAAAGCATGTTATCCCATGGAATTTAAGGTGTAATACATTAACTTTAATTTACTTATTTTACTGTAATAACCAAAATCAGACAAGTATTTTGAATAGTATTTGCCATCTCTTTCCTGTGGAAGAGTCTAAAAAAACAATTGATATTACACATTTTATAGACATCAACATTTTTTTAATTGAACACCTTGACTTGTGAGGTTAGATATATTTTACTTTCATTTATTTACCGAATTTAAATTGAACCTTTTTAATCACGTGAATCAAATATACCTGGATCCAGTTTTTCTTTTAGCGCTCTGTTAATCTCTAATATCATGTACATGAATTTTGGACACAATATACACTTAAACAAAGGCCTTGTAGGTTTTTCTCCATTGCAATGTAACAAGATGTTCAAAAATCTAAGTTGAGTACTCAGCCGGCAGTGGTGGGTGCCCCCCAGCCATCTTCTCCCTTCCTTGACCCCTGGTTTTTGGCAAAGTTACCTGAGTCTCTAGGGATTGGTAACAGCGCGAGCTGCATTTAAGTCGGGTCTGGCCTTTGCCTTCAAACCGGTGCAGCCTCTCCTAGTTCCCAAAGTAGCTGAAAGGCAATGCTTAAGCTATAATCCAATTTGAATGTAAGACACCAGGTCCTGAGGGTGTGGCTGCCCAATGCCCTAAGGGCACCAATCAACCTTGAAACTGCCTTGGATGGCAGCTACCCGTCAGCTAGCCAGGAGGCCCGAGTGGGCCATTTTGATTCATAAAACTTTCTTAAGTTACATCCATTAACAAAAGCTCCGTAGTCAGCAGCATGTTCTTGGAAGTCCTGAAAAGTATCTAAAAAACAAGTTAGAACAGTGGGGCACATGGTTGACTGATTCTGTCCCATAGTAGACTGTCCTGAAGAGAGATGCAACACAGAAAGCAAAACCAAAACACAGAAAACACAAATGGCCATGAACCAGACTAACGAGACAAATACAGACAGACAATGACTGGAGTAGGCCCCACAGGGAGGCCTATTAGATTAGGCCACAGGCCGGCCCCAGGCAGCAGCCATGCTGGCAGCCAGCCCCGGACGGCAGCAACCCATCAGCCATGCCACAGCAGAGCGGTAGGCCCAGACGGTGGCTACGAGTCAGCCAGCCACACCATAGCCAAGCAGCGCAAGCCCCAGGAGGCATGGGCCATGCCGGCAGCCAGCCACAGGGCAGTCCAGCAGACCACCCTGGACAGTGGCTACCAGCCAGCCAGCCACGCGGCAGGCGAGCAGACCGGCCATCTGCCCCAGACAGCGGCTACCTGTCAGGCCAGCAGCCAGCCACGTGGCCACTGAGCATACCGGCCCTGGACAGTGGCTACCAGCCAGCTCGCCACGTAGCAGGTGAGCAGACCACCCCGGATGGCGGCTACACCTTAGCCGCCCACATGGCCCAGACCAGACTAACAAAGCAAATACAGACAGACAGACAGACATCGGCCGACCAGATTAGGCCCCATTTGGCCTACCAGATTGAACCCACGAGGGGGTTTACCAGACTGGACACCACAGGGGGGACTACCAGGAGCCAGGAGCGATGTCTTGCCCTGACCTGGGACTGGTGTAAGCCGCTGCGTCCAGCCTGACCATGTACCCCAGATACAGAAAGTCGACTCACCAATACAGGATACCAGGTGGCTTCATCCAGAAGGGTGTCCTGAAGATGGGCTGGGGTGCCCCCAAGAGTGAGGCACGTCTCTCAGCAGCTCCCCTCTACTCAGGGTAGAGGCTCCCAGGCAACCATCACAGGAGGTCAATTTAGGCTTGAGGGCTTGAAGAAATTAAATCTCGCTGGGGCCTCCAAATGTTGTACCCAAAGAAAATAAAATCATCCAAGCTGATCACGTAAAGCCAAAAGAAGCCTTTATTTTAGCTGGCCAGCAACGACCTCCCTTACTCCTAAAAGCAGGGTTCTAGGGAATCGCGCGTTAATTGTGTCACTGCCAACTTTTATAGGGCTCAGGACGGGATTAGGGCAGGGCTATAGGGTGCGGGAGGGTTTAGGGTTGGGCTGTAGGGAGGAGGGATTAGGGTGGGGCTGACTTTCTCCTGGTGGCACTGGAGAATCTTTCTGGGAAGTATAACAATAGGACTTAAAACATTATTATCAGATAAAACTCATTTGAATGAAGTACAAAAAATATATATAAATTAGGACATATTTTTGAATATGTGACTTTTAAAAATTATTTAAAAGCCTAGAAAAGAACATTTGGAGAGGTCTCTCATCGGTTTTTTGATTATTCAATTTTTTGTTCTTGGTCTTATTTGGATATTGCATACCTTACTATTTGATATGCTTTAATCTGAAATGGTTTATAGTTTTGTTTTCTGTAATTTTTAATTATATACTGAAATTCTGTTTGTTAATTTGTTCATAGTTTCTCTTGATGTTTTCATTTTTAATTAGTTTTTTATTGACACACCATACTTATATACATATTTTTGGTACCATATGAATAATATATGCCTTTGATGGGTTGAAAAACATTTATAGATTCTCCACATTTGATAAACAAATTCCTTTGCATCACTACAATTTGATATTTTCTTATACAGTTAAGCAAGCATCTATTTTCAGACCCAGTAATGCCACATCTGGATATTTATGCAAGTGAAGTAGAACCATGTGTTCCCAGACATACTGTACAAATATGATAATATCTACATTCAAAAGAGTAAGACCCTGGAAAATATCCAGACATCTTTTAAGATAAATAAACAAATCATGGTATATTAATACAATAGAATGCCACTCAACAATAAAAAGCAATTCACTCCTGATATATGTAAAAATTATATAAATCTCACAAATATTATTTACATAAATATGTCATAAATTCCTGTTGGTGGCTTCAAATCACCTATGAGTATTTGTACCATGGAAATTGGCAAACTTTTGTACAACAGGGCTTCTAATCTCTGTTTCCTACTTGTAGCAAATGGTTAGGAAACATTTACCAGGCCACTACTGTTTATCAGTTCAATAAGGAACACAGAATTTCTAAGTTGTGGACATAGTATTTAAACCAATGATCAGCAAATGGTATACAGTATAATAAATCAGTATATGTTTTAGATGTGGTGAATCATACATTCTTTGTTGTAGTTACTTAACTCTGCCTTTATGGGGAGAAAGTGGGCATAGATAATAGTGAAACAATGTTATGGTTGTGTTCAACCTAATTTTATTTATTATTATGGTTTGGCTATGCAGTGGGATCTAACAGAAGGGAGTTGGTCCTTGAGGGCATGCCCTTGTGGACTGTATCTTGTTGCTGGTTCCTCCTCTCTCCTCGTTCTGTTTTCTTGCTGCCGTGAGCTGAGAAACTTTCTCTCACCATGCCCTTCTGTCTTGAGATTTTGCTTCTATCAGGCCCAACACAATGGAACAAGCCAGCCTTGGACTGAAACCTCTAAAACTATAAGCCAAAATAAATCTTGCCTTCTTTAACTTGTTTTTAATTAGGTATTTTGTTCAGTGACAAAAAGGTGACTAACACAAATATGTTCTATCTAGATACCTGATTACAAAATTATGGTTAAATTCCTTAAAACTTCAAATTTCTATGGTTATTAAGGGGACCAGAAATTCTCCTAAGATATTATATCACAAGCAACCAAGAGACAAATATTCTACACTGCTCCCTCTTTCTAGGAAAGAGTTATTTTTAGGCATATTGGGAAAATTATGTGATCTTCATTTTCCCTGCTAATGTAGCTAGGTACTCTACAAGATGTTTGTCTTCTATGTTGATAATTGTTTATTTTTAACCTATTTTTGTGACAAATTTGTTTTAAATTATAATTGAGATTTTGTATTCTAAGTAGTCTCAACTCTGAACTGGCTACAGCCAGGGCAATCATCAACTCCCTACAGACTTTAGTTGTGCAGGTAACATAGTGTTTTTCTTGTCCTAGTAAGAGCTGAAAGTTTCTTTTTTAAAGCTAAAAGTAGTGTAAGGATTTATTTTGGATCACTTTCTTTTACTTGTTGTAAATCTGGGCAAATCAGTGTACATTACAGTTCTGAGTAGGATTCCTCCAGATTGTATTCAGAAGGATAAAAATGTTATCCAAGATGGGTATGATGGACTTGTTTAGGCTTAAGTATTTTTCAGTCACTCTCCTGTTAGGTAGTCTTCAGGAATTGCTTTGCAGGTTCAATCATGCCAGAAATAGCTTAAAAATGAGCCTGTTGAAAGAGTATGCACAAATAAGATCATCACTGGACACAGAAAAGAAAGCTATCCCTGGAACTTGCTGCATAACTACACTGTCAATGCATATGTATGTAGTGCCAAACTTCATAATGAAAACTGAAAATAAAACCCATTTTATATTTCCACAAGAAAACAAGATACTATATTATACCCATATTATAAAACAGAAAGTTGGATTATTATAGTGAACAGATGGTATAATGTTATAGACTACAGTCTATGAAAAAAATGACTGATAGATATGTTGGTTAAACTACTGTATTAATATTATTTTAGTTTTAATGCATAAAGTATAAAAATGTTAAGTGTGCCACTGGGTTACTACCACACAGATCAAGATAAATAAAATTAACACACAGAAGCACCCAAAAGTACCCTTCCTTATTACCCATTAATTCCAAAGGTAACCATTATTCTGTGTGTATTATCATGAATTTGTCCTGATTTTTATTTTTAAACGGTTAGATTCTTTCAGGTGCGATGACTCATGCTTGTTATCCCAGGAGCTTGGAAGGCTGAGGCAGGAGGATTACAAGTTCAAAGCCAGGCTCAACAACTTAGCCTGGCACTAAACAACTCAGTGAAACCCTATCTCTAAATAAAACATAAAAAAAAGGGCTGAGAACAATAAGTGTTGTTGAGGATGTGGGGGAAAAGATACACTCATACATTGCTGGTGGGACTGCAAATTGGTGCAAGCATTCTGGAAAGCAGTATGGAGATTACTCAGAAAACTTAGAATGGAACCACCATTTGATCCAGTTCCTACTCCTCACTCCTTGGTTTATACCCAAAGGACTTAAAATCAGCATACTATAGTGATGTAGCCATATCAATGTTTATAGCAGCACAATTCACAATAGCTAAAATATGGAACCAACCTAGGTGCCCTTCAACAGATGAATGGAAAAAGAAAATGTATTTATACACAATGGAATATTAGTCAAACATAAAGAGAAATGAAATTATGGCATTTTCCAGTAAATGGGTGACCTGGACACTACCATCCTAAGTGAAATAAGCCAATCCCCAAAAAACAAAGATTGAATGTTCTCTCAGATATATGGATGCTAACTCAAAATAAGTCCAGCTGGGTGAGGCAGTAGGGAAGAATAGAAATACTTTGGATTAGACAATGGGGAATGAAGGAAAGGGAGGGGGAATGGGAATAGGAAAGATAGTAGAATGAAATGAACATTACTATCCTATGTGCATATATAAATGTATTACCAATGTAATTCCACATCATGTACAATCAGAAAAATGAGAAGTTATACTCCATATATGTGTTACATGTTAAAATACTTTCTATTGTCATGTATAACTAATAAGAATAAATTTTAAAAAGGACTGGTGATGTGGTTAAGTGCTCCCAGCACCACAAAAAATGATAGAATATTATTTTATGTACTCTGCTGTTTTGCTTCTTATTTGTATATGAGATTTAACCATCCATATTATTATAAATAGTGTTAGTTCCATTCTTTTTACTTATTTATTTTAAAGTCATGGTAAAAACCACACAACATGACATCTACCCTCAAATGTTTGCATGCATATTATGATATTGTTAACTATATGTACATTATTGTACAAAGGATGCTTGGAACATTTTTATCTTTAATAATTGACATTCTGCACCCATTGATATATCTCCCCATTCCACCCTCCTGCCAACCCTTGGTATTCATGATTCTGCTCTCTATTTCTGTTTGGCTACTTTAGATATCTTCTCATAAGTCAAATCCTGTGCTGTTTTTCTGTGACAAATCATGTAGCATTTTTTATTTCACTTACCACAATGTCCTCAAGTTTCATCTACTTTTTAGCATATGGCAGACTTTCCCTCCTTTGTAAGGCCAAATCACATTCCATTGTATGTATACATTTGGTGTCTGTGTGTGTGTGTGTGTGTGTGTGCGCGCACATTTAGGTTGTTTCCCCTGCCTTGGCAATTGTGAATGTTCCCACAATGAAAATAGAAATTCAAATATCTCTCTAAGATCCTAATTCCAATTCTTTTGGATAAATACTCTGCAGATATCAGGGTGGCAGATCATTTTTAGTAGTTTTGTTTTTAGATTTTTAAGGAATGCTCATACTACTTTTCATAATGTCTGCACCACTGTACAGATTCGTGGGAATGTGCAATATACATTACTAATTGTGCACAAGGGTTCCAATTTCTCCACGTTCTTGCCACCACTTACATTTTCTGTTATATTGCTAATGGTTATTCTAACAGATCCAAGGTGATATCTTACTGTATTTTTGGTTTGCGTTTCTCTAATAATTAGGTTAAGCATAATTTCATATACCAATTATCCATTGCATATCTTCTTTGGAGAAATGTCTGTTGAAGTCCTTTTTCTGTTTTCAAAATTGGGTTTTTGTTTTCTTTCTGTTGACTTATTTGGAGTTCCATTTTGAACTCCAAATTATCCTTATCAAATATATGGTTTGCAAATGTTCGCTCTGATCCTTAAGTTGCCTTTTTGATTGCTTCCTTTCCTGTGCAGAAACTTTGTGGAATAATTTAGTTCCACTACTCTACTTCTGCTTTTGTTGCCTGTGTTTTTGATGCTATATACAAGAAATAATTGCCAAAACCAATGTTATCAATGTTGTTAAATTTTTCATGTGTTTTCTTCTAGGAGTCATAAGTTTTAAGTCTTTTGTTTATATAATAATTAATTTTAGCTGATTTTTGTGCATAGTATAATACAGGAATCCGATTACACTTATTTCATTTTCCCAACATCTTTTATTTAAGAGGTCATTAGGTTTTGTTGGCATCTTTATGAAAGCTCATTTGACAGTATGTGCTTGGGGTGATTACTGGGCTATCTGTTCTCTGTTCAATTGGTTTATATCTATGTCTGCTTTATACTACTGCAAAATTATTTCTATTACTGTATTTTTGTCCTATGTTTTTGAAGTTTACAAAGTGTTATGCCTTTAGTTTTATTCTCCTTTCTCAAGCTTGTCTTGACTATTCAGGTTTTATGGTTGTTGTTCCATATAAATTTTAGGATTATTTTCTATAATTGCAAAAAATTGTCTCTAGGACTTTAATCAGGATTTTATTAAATTTGTAGACTGCTTTGGGTAGCACGGACATTTTGGCAATATTAAATCTTCCAATCCATGAACATGTGTTGCATTTTCATCTATTTATGTCTGCTTTAATTTCTTTCATCAATGCTTTATAATTTTAGTACATAAGTTTAGTTATTCACTAATCAAAAGCACTTCTGTTATCTTTTCATCATAATTCAAGTGAAATACATATTTCTTAGTTCTCCTTTTAGCCTACATGTTTTCTTAAAGATAAAATAAGTACCTTGCAAACAGCATATACTTGGATCTTGTTTTTTTTTTTTTTGCCATCTATTCACTCACTCTGCCTCTTTTTTTAGCAGAGTTTAATGTATTTACATTTAATGTAATTTTTCATAGGGAAGGTCTTATTATTGTCATTTTGTTAGTTGTTTCCTGTCTTAGAGATTTTTTTGTCCTTTTTTTCCACATTTACTCTCTGTATATGGTTTATCTGTTGTGATATGATTTTGCTTTTTGCTCATTTTCTTTTGTATATCTTCTATGGATGTTTTATTTGTAGTTGTCACAAGAATTACATAAAACATCTTACATTTATAAGATTCATTTTAAGCTTATAACAACTTTAGACACATGCAAAACTACTCTTTTCCATCTCCCCTACCACATGTGCTTTATTTTGTTGATGAAACAAATTTCAGTCAGGTGTTTCACAATGACATTTTTATGAATAATGACTACTTGTAAGATGGTTGTTCCATAAGATTGTAATGGAGTTGAAAATTTCGTTTTGTCTAGTGATTATAATAGCCATTGTAATATTATAATGCAAAGCATTACTCACATGTTTGTGGTGATGGTGGTATAAATAAACCAGTCACCAAAGTTTAGTACATGCAATTAGGTTAATAATACTTGGTGGTGATAATAAACAATTGTTACTATTTTAAATATTTACTAAGCCATATTTTAATTGATATTTTAGAGGGTATTCCTTCCACTTATACTGTAAAACAGTATGCCATGCTACACCAGTAACAGGCTCATACATCTCATGTAACTACATCTCTTAAATGTAGCAAGAAGGCACATTGAGTAATTGACATATGTCATATAGGTTTTTGTAAGTGTGCTCTATAATGTTTGTACAATGCTGAAATTGTCTAATGACACATTTCTCAGAACACATCCAGAACAGTGACACAAGATTGTAGATCTTTTTATAAATTGTATACCTTTTAATATATGCCCCTTTTATTAGTTTTGTCCAACTTTTACATAGGAATTGAAAATTATTTATTTATCACTATGAAAGTATTACAGCATTTTGTATTTATCCATATTTTATATTTACCATCAAATTTTATATTGTTATTTTTTTGTTGTTGTTGCTATCCTTTCATTCCAACTTGGAGATCTTCCTTTAGCATTTCTTGAAAGGTAGTTCTTGATGTGTTGAACTCCATGAGCTTATGTTTATTTGGGAAAGTATTTCTTCTTCATTTTTTAAGGCTAATTTTGCTGAATCTAATATTCATAGTTGTTATGGTTTGAATATGAGGTATCCCCCTAAAGCTCCTGTGTTCATGAAAAAATGCTCAGAGGTAAAATGATTGGATTGTGAAAGCTATAACCAAATTGATCCACCCTAGTTGGAATGAAGCAACTGCATGAGAACTAGATAGGTGGGGCATGACTGAAGGAGATGACTTGTTAGGATGGGGTGTCCTGGAAGGATTCATCTTTCCTGTAGCTGCTTCCCCTCTACCCCCTCTCTGTTTCCTGATCACCATGTTTGCTCTACCACACTCTTCTACCATGGGCCCGGAGCCTCACCTTCGGTCTACTAAATCTCTGAAACCATGAGATTAGATACTTTCCCACCTCTAAACCATCCTTGTCAAGTATTTTCATCACAGCCACTCAAATCTGACTAAGAGATTGATACTTTTCTTTAAAGCATTTTGAAAATATCATCCTACTTTATATGCCCTGAAATGTTTTTGTTGGGGAATCTGCTGATATGCTTTTATTGACTCCTTTCTATGTGACTCCTTTCTTGCTGCTTTCAAAATTATCTTTTTGTGTTTCGATTAATATTAATTAGATTATAGTGTCTTGCTGAACATCTTTAAGTACATCCTCATTGGAAAGTAATTTTATAAAGGAGTTAATTCATCCAGAATATATAACAATTGTAAGTGTACCCAACATTAGAGAAATTAAATATATTAAGGAAATAATGATAGAACTGAAGTGAGAAATATATAGTAACATTACAATAAAAAGTATATAGTAATACAACAATGATAAGGGACTACAATACCACACTTCAACAATGGACTGATCATCCAGACAGAAAATCAATAATGAAACAGAGGATTTGAATAAAGCAAAACAAAATACTATAGGCCAAATTGACCTAATAGACATGTACAGAACATTTCCTACAACAACAGAATATACTTGTTTTTTAAAGCACATAGAAATCACTTTCCAAGACAGATCATATGTTTTGTCACAAAACGAGATCTTCACAGATTTAAGAAGATTGAAGTAATAAATTTTGTTTCCAACAAATCAATGACCTCACATTACAGCTCAAAGCCCTAGTAAAAGAGGAACAGATCATCACCAAAAGTAGTAGAAGACAGGAAATAATCAAAATCAGAGCTGAAATCAATGAAATTGAAACAAAAGAAACAATTCAAAAAATTGATGAAACGAAAAGTTGGTTCTTTGAAAAAATAAACAAAATTGATAAACCCTTAGCCACGCTAATGAAAAGAAGGAGAGAGAAACTCCAAATTACTAAAATTAGTAATGGGAATGGAAATATTACAACAGACACAATTGAAATACAAAACATAATAAGAAGCTACTTTGAAAATTTATACTCCAACAAAATAAAAAACCTGGAAGACATCAACAGATTCCTAGAGGCATATGAGCCACCCAAACTGAATCTGGAGGACATACACAACTTAAATAGATCAATTTCAAGCAATGAAATAGAGGAAGTCATCAAAAGCCTACCAACCAAGAAAAGTCCAGGACCAGATGGATTCATAGCCTAGTTCTATAAGACCTTCAAAGAAGAGCTCATTCCAATACTCCTCAAAGTATTTCACGAAATAGAGGATAGAGTCAAACTAAAAAGCTTTTTCTCAGCAAAGGAAACAATCAGCAATGTGAAGAGAGAGCCTTCAGAGTGGGAGAAAATCTTTGCCACACACACTTCAGACAGAGCACTAATCTCCAGAATCTACCAAGTACTCAAAAATCTTTACACCAAGAACACTAATAACCCAATCAATAAATGGGCCAAGGAAATGAACAAACACTTTACAGGGGAAGATCTACAAGCAATCAACAGATTTATGAAAAAATGTTCAACATCTCTAGTTATAAGAGAAATGCAAATCAAAACCACCTTAAGATTTCATCTTACCCCAATTAGAATGTCTTTTATTAAGAACACAGGCAAAAACAGGTGTTGGCGAGGATGTGGGGAAAAGGGTACACTCATTCATTGCTGGTGGGAGTGCAAGTTGGTGCAGCCACTCTGGAAAGCAGTGTGGAGATTCCTTAGAAAACTTGGAATGGATCCACCATTTGACCCTACTATCCCACTCCTTGGCCTATACCCAAAGGACTTAAAATCAGATTGCTACAGTGATGCAGCCACATCAATGTTCATAGCTGCTCAGTTCACAATAGCTAGATTATGGAATCAACCTAGATGCCCTTCAGTAGATGAATGGATAAAGAAACTGTGGTATATATACACAGTGGAATATTACTCAGCCATAAAGAAGAATAAAATTATGGCATTTGTAGGTAAATGGATGATGTTGGAGACTGTTATGCTAAGTGAGATCAGCCAATCCCAAAAATCCAAAGGCCGAATGGTTTCACTGATAAATGAATGATGATGCATAATGCGGGGGGTGGGGGGAAGGGTGGCAAGAAGGGAGGAAGGATAGATAGCATGGAGGGAAGGGAGGGGTGGGGTCGGGGTGGGGGGGTAAAAATAATAACAGAAATTGTGACAGATACCATTGCCCTGTGTACATGCATGAACGCACACATGGTATGACTCTACTTTGTATACAACCAGTGAAACAAGAGCTGTACTCCATTTGTGTTCAATGAATCAATAAGTAAATAAAAAAAAAGTGGTATGAAACTAAAACCAGTAACAGAAGGAAAATGGAAAATTCACAAATATATCTAAAATATACCACATTTGGAACAATTAGATAAACAATCAAAGGGGAAATAAATACATTTTTGAACAAACAAAAGTGGGTTCCGTTGAGCTTTTTGAATTTGAATGTTTTCATCTTTCCCCAGATTTGGGAATTTCTAGAACATTATTTATTAAAATTATCCACTTCTTTCCAGTGTCTTCTAGGAATTATCATACCATGAATGTGAGAGGTTCCTTCGACTTTCTTCATTTTTTTTGTTTTCTTTCCTTTTTTGGCTCCTAACTGGATCATTTCAAATAAACTCCCTTCAATTCACTGATTCTTTGCTTGATTAAGTCAGCTCTTGCACCCCTCTAAGGGGATTTCCAACTCAGAACATTCTTAAGCTCCAAAATTTGTTTGGTTCTTTTATAAAAATTCTATTTCTTTGTTGATATTTTTGTTTTGTTCAAACACTTTCCTTAGTTCATCAATCATCTTTATGATGACTATTTTGAATTATTTATTAAATTCATTAACCACCATTTCTTTAGGATTTAAATGATATTTCATTAGTTTGATTTAATTGTGTTTTCCTGTTTATTCATGTTCCTAAAACTTTCACTTGGGATCTGTGCTTTTGAAAAAATAGCCATCTCTCCTTTTCTTTACAGAATTGCTTTGTTCAGGAAAAGACATGCACTAGTCAGCTGGGATAGGGAGACTGGAGCCTCTCAGATCTTCTGTTATTCTGCACCGAACAACAAAGGGCGGAGTGTCCTCTCTGGGCCAGCCAGAGGGGAACACGGGTCGAGCAGGATGGTGAGCGTTGGTGACTGGAAAAGAAACCACACCAGCCAGGAGGTCTGTCGAAGCAGAAACTCGTTTAATAGGGAAGTGAAACAGGTATATGAAAAGGGAGCAAGTGAGAAAAAAACAAAAAAAGGGGAGGAGATACAGGTGGGGGTCAATCATCTTAAAGGTCAACAGCCCATGCAGTATACAGCAAGGCCTGCAGGGCAGAGGTCTCCTAAGATGTAATTGTGGCCACGAGCTGTTCACGTTCACCGAAGTTGAATGAGCCAATCCTGGGCCGCCACCTTGGTGGTACCACGAGTAGGGGAGGCTTTTGCCCCGAGGGTGTTGTTGTTATTACGGTTGCCATTTGAAGGTGTGTCCCTACAATCTTCTCTGTGGATGTATTTTCTTTGGACTTGCACATGTAATTTCCCAACTAGAGGGATATGCCAGTTTATTTTTTCAAGAGCTCATGATCTCTTTTTCCCTTTGTTGTCTGTGATACTACATGTTCTCTGGAACTGCCACAAATTACCTAGCTCTCTTTTGTTATGTAAGGTTTCAGGTTTCCTGAGGATTCTGGATTCTGTTAGCAATCTGAGTTGGACAAGAGGAAAATCAATCCTGCTGGGAGACTTTCAAAGAGGCAGGACATGGATGCTTGCTCCAACTATTTCCCTTGCCAGGGAGAAGCTATCAATTAGAGGTTTCCTCCAGCCAGTTCAGCACTGAGTAAGGGAGATTGGCTTTTTCTAAGATCTTTATTTTGGGGGTGAATTATAATTATACATAATAGTGGGTTTTCTTGGCATGTACCTATACTGTGCATGTTGTATGTGCACATAATATAATTTGGTAAATTACAAAGGGAAGGTATTGGGAAGTAAAATTTTGATGGGCTTTAATATGACTGGTTGCATGCTTTCTTGGTATACAGGATCCTCTCAACTGTTTTCTGGATTTCGTACCAAGGGAATTGGTTCATATATGATTGAATTGATGAGTTTATTATTAATTTTTAAAGTCATTCATATAATTAGGAAATTAGTCCTCTGTGGTAAGGTATTTTTCTTACCTTTTGAAATCTTTTTTTTTTTTTTTTTACTTTCTTTTATGGTAGATTTTTTCCACAAATTTAAAAAGTTACATAGTTTATTCAATTTTTCTTTATGATTTTGGAGTCTATATTACATTTAGAAAAGCACACTTCACTACAATGATAAAAGTTACAAAATAAAAACCTCATATTAATCTAGAACTTTTGTGGTTTCATTCTTTTGGTTTGAATTCCATCCGGAATTTGAATCTTGATCCATCTAGAATTTGTCTGGGTTTAATGAGTGAGATAGGTTTCTATTGTTTTCAAATGGTTATTGCTTTGTCCAGACACCATTTAGGAACAACTACATCTTTTCTAATTGATTTGACATCTCAGCTTTGTCATAAGTAAACACATTGTAGTTTACATCTGAACAGTTTTCTTTCATTTGATGGTTATTGCTTCATACTTTTCAACTTTAGTTCATTAGTGGTTATAGCTTAATATTTTTTTAACATCTGGTTGGGGTAGCTCTCCCTCATTACTCCCTTTCTTTTTACTTTTCACATAAATTTAAGTCAGTTTGTCTAAGCAAAATAAAAAATCTTTATGACATTTTAATTGCAATTCCATTAAAATGTTAGATTCACAAATTGATAAAAAATAGTCAACTCTTTTATGATGATGAGCTTCCATTTCAAAAGACATGGTATATTTTTCTGTTTCTTTAAGTCTTCTATGTAGTAGCACTTTAAAAGTTTTCTTAGATCTGGCTTATTTCCTATTAGGTTCATTTCTAAGAGTATTTTGTTTCATTAGATTCTGTAATTGGTTGATATTTAAATTGAGGAAGGCTGCAGGTTTCCTACTGAATTAGTCTTGTATACAGGCACTGTACTAAATTCTCCTAATATTTATACTAATAATCTTGCAGAGTTTGTTTATTTTACTTTATGGTAGTTTTTATACAAAACTTTTAGATTTTCAAGTTATGTACTTAATTTGATTGTTAGCATAATTCATATTTCATGCAAATGATAGTGTTACCACTTCCTTTCTAATAGTTATGCCAATCATTTCTTTTTATCATTTAATTGACTTGTTTGGCATTCCATTTGAAAAGATATCATACCCTATAAAAAGTAGAAGCCCTCAAAAATTATTCTTGGGTCCAAGAGAAATTTAAAAATCATTACTTTAGAAAAGTTAGAAAAAAATTAATTATGAAACATTGTGTACCAGACCCTCAGAAGTATAGCCAAACTAGAAACTAGGGAAGGAGAAAATGTTATACAGAATACTAACATTTTTAGAGAAGAATAAACTAAAATGAAAATAAATTAGATAAACAATGAACATTAAAACTCATAGAAATATAAACTTAAAGTACAGTGAAGAAATTAAAGATAAAATAATGTAGGAAGAAAAAATTCTTATATATGGAAGTCATATTTTTAAAATTAGTGGTTATAATAATTAATAAAAATAGGTCTGAAATGATAGAAGCAAACACTCAGAAAGTATAGGCACTCTTCTGTATCTTGACATATAATAAATCATTAAGACCTCACAAAAACTACTACAGGTAGATACTTAGTAATCCTCCTTTTACAATTGAGAAAACTGAAGATCAGAGGGGTTAAGTAATTTGTTCATTATTGAACCATCAATCAGAAGCATATTTTGATTTAAAACCCAAACAATATGGCTCTAGAATCTCTGTGTCATTACCAGTTTGATGTATTGCTATTAAAACTTATATATCTTGTTCTTCCTAAAAGAGAAAAAAATATCATGATAATTTACATCTTATTTTGATATAAGAATTATAAAGGGAAATTTTTAAGTAATAAAATATTTCATTGAAAATGCTTACATAATGGATGTTATGATGGACTGAATTTTTTCCTGATAGAAAATATGTACTCCTACTTGTAAACAATGTGAATTCAGAGACCCTGATGAAGATGTTGGGGTCTAATTCTAACACAATTCTGATAGCTAGGCATCACTTGTCTTCTTTTCCATATTACTTGGTAAAGCTGAAGCCATACTTCATTGTTACTTCATGGAAGAGTTCACCTTCAGAAGAAGAATTCTAATGAGATGCTGGATCTCTATTTTGGATTAATCAGCCCTGTCCTAGCACTAAAGAGCATTTAGCCAGGATAATGTGAAGTTGTCCTAATGTGAAATTCCCTGTAAGGGGGTAGAGATCCACCCTGTTGATGTAAAGCCTTTTTCTATGGAATTCTATGGCCTTTTGGCGCTGCTATTGTGTCTTTAAATACAAATTTCATGGTGACCTTTTAAAGACAAAAATAGTTCCTTTGTCATCTTTTTCTCCTTCTTTATTCTTTATCACACTTTCATGTTCAACCACTTCTGTGCATCTTTTAAATCTCCAAAGAAATCACCTCTGCACAGTAGCCTACAGCAAATACTTCTGGAGGAGGCTGAGGTGGATGTAAAAGAATAGTACCTTTTCCCCAAAGACTGTGAATGTGTACAGCTTCAGCAGCTACAAAATTGGCTACATGCAGCATCAAGAGAATTGAAAAGAATATGAGATGACTTTGGTCTAAAAATAAAAATAATTTAAAATTCCCTGAGCATTTTGAGAACAAAACGAACAAAACCTATATTGAAAGTACACACCTAAAGTGTAAATGCTTTTCATTATTGAGTCATATTCGTTTTGAGATTTTTATGGCTTACTATAAAAGTATTGTATTTTAACATGCCTTTTTCTCACATCTTCTTTTTCTGTTTCCAATTTATACCTTACACTTTTAAATTTCATATCCTAAGAATATAGAAATGTATGAGGTTTGACTTTGTTTTGGCACAACATAAAATTTTTGAACATTTTGACAAGCAAACTTTTCCCAAAGAAAAATTTCAATTTCATATGAAAATGCCCTTCATTTAAAACAGTAGCATAATAAAATCAACATGTAATTCTAACTGTATTTCATATTGCAGAAATTTGGAAAGACAAATTGTGTATCTTGAAACATATTCATTTTAGTAAATACATCTGATTAAAATGTTTCAAATTTAAAAAAATGAAAGAGGGGAATTGTTTTGGAGAATTTGTGGACATATATAGTTCTGACTTGAAATTTTAGGGGCATTAGTAATATTTAGCATTAGTAATACTTTAAAATAATTTGTGTATCTATTCTATGTCTAGAATAATATTCTATTCTATGTCTTGAAAAATACCTTCCTCAACCCAAAAAGCTAGAGAACAAACAAATTATTGCAAAGACATAAAGACAGCATACAATTCATTTTAAACAAATGGCAATTTTGTTAGGCCAATACAAACGTTGGGAGAATTTTTATTTCTGAGTAGTAGAATTCATGGTGATTTTAATCTCTTTTTTTCAGTATGCTTTTAAATTTTTTTTTTCTTCAGAGAAATTTTATTGCTTTTTTCAAAGGATACACACAACCAACACAACCTCCCAACCCTGCCATGTGGAATATCATTGCTGTATTTGAATCTCAGAAGGAGAATTATTTCCTTGAATAAATATTTACTCAGTGATTTTTATGTGGTAGGCACTCAGTTCTAAGTTATGCATATACTAAAATGAACAACATCCCTGTTGATAGGCTGGAAATCAATAATATATTTGGTGACAATAAGTGAGAAAATAAGGCAGGATGAGAAAAGACAAGCCAGAGTGGGAGAAAGAGTGGATAGTGGGTCTGAGAAGATGCTCTCTAGGTGTGTTGGTCAAGTGGGGCTCTGCGCTGAGATTCGAATAAGTTTTGGGAGAGTACTTTGTAATACTTCACTTGAGAGTGTATGTATATGCAGGAGGATAGTGTGGGTAAATTAGACTGAGGAAGAAAGAGTACGGGAAAAGATGACTAAGAGATGTATCTAGGGTCCAGATTCTGCAGGGATATGGGCAATTTTAGGTTTTGAGAGATAAGTGAAAATGTTTGTGGAGAAGAGCCAGTCTTGGAGCAGGAGTGGATACAACTGATGTTAGAATGCTATTATGGTAGCTAGGAAGGGCAGTAGCTTATATGGATAGCAATGGCAAAGAAAGTGAGAAGTGGTGAGATTTGAAGATTTTGGTAGAGAGTGTATGTGGTTTGAGGATCCATGAGTACCCACCTAGTTTAAACTAGTTAAAATTCAGATTGTTCTTCTGATTTTCCAAGGCTTGTTTGTCTCTCCGGGATGTCATTTAAAAGCACAGAATGTCTTGTGGATCAAATGGAAAATTTAATCGAGCTGATGTGCACATATAGATACTGCTGAAACTGTTCCTATCTGGCTTATTTGAAGATGTTTTGAATACTCTCTTTGGTTGTGTGTGTTTGTGTGTGTGTACGCACTTCTTTTTTCTATTCCATGATTCTGGATTATTATTACATCACAGAGGATATTTTAAGATAAGTACAAATGCCAAGGGGGAGCTGTGTGGAACCTAACTTTGGTGGCATGATGTTATTGTAATGGCTCATCTTTTAGGAAATGATTGATGAAGTTTAATTATCTATTCTTATGAAAAGATATTTACTTGTATTTTTATTGAACTATTTTAATCAAATGGATTCTCAAAATAGTGTCAAAATTTTCAAAAAAGTAAAGTTTTTAGTTGAAAGTTTTAGAGGATGGCAGCTAATTATTGCCTCCATTTGTCTTGTATGATACTTTTGGTAAATACAGTTTAATCATAAAGCAGACTAAATTAATTTTGAAGGTCAGCTACAGCATCATCTCTCCCATGTAAGGTATAAAACATTTGTCATTTTCCTCCCCACTGATATTTTTAAGTTTATTGCTATATTGGGTGTGCATTATGATGATGAATGACATCACTCTCCTTTGCTTCCTTTTCAGAAGAAAGAACTGTACTTGAGTGACTATTTACAAAGCAGAAATTAAGGTGACTCACATACTTGTTTGCATTTTCCTCAAGAGAAAAATTACTAAGAGGTTGGCTGGCTTTTTTTAGTGTCTGCTTTTTGCTCCCATGATGATTATCATAGGAAATGGTGTATGTAATCTGCATTCAAATTGTTTGTATGCATGGTTCAGAATTTGAGACTGATAATCTGGAATGCAAATCAAAGTGAATGATTCGGTATCTGAAAAATTTTCTTGCATAAAAGTAAAAAGAATGTCAATTCTGTGGAGTAGTTCCATTTTTTTTCATTATAAAATAGCATGGTTACACATTTCTTGTATTTATCTTTTATTTATCCTCAATAATTTGTGCAAACAAAGCAGAGGTTGTTTTTGTTTTTTATTAACTGATACCTCAACTGAATAATTTAGTGAAATAAAGTTTTGTCACAATATAGTTGACCTTTAGCCAGAAAGAACAGGAGGAAAGACAAAGTATTTTTCAGGAAATAATCATCAAGGTGAATAAGAAGACATTCTTTCTTGAACAACAGGGTTTTACTCTGTCACCACCTTTGTTCCCTTTTCCTTTGGCTTTTTTTTTTT
>JAJEJO010011196.1:0-12739 GCA_020662805.1 Glaucomys volans | reverse complement strand
TTTATTGTTTCCTTCATTTCCTTGTTTCCTTCAAGGATTTCTGTTTGTTTTTTTCTTAGAACTTCTCTCTCTTTATTGAAGTGATTTTTTTACTTCCTGCAATTGCTCTATTAGCTGATTACTCATAGCCTGTATTTGTTCTCTTATCACATCATTCTCTTCTTGGATCATTTTAATTATGAGCATTCTGAACTCCCTTTCTGTCATTCCTTCTACCATGCTGTCTTTGGGTTTACTTGACATATCATCTAGATTTGTTTGAGACATTTTCTTTCCGTGCTTTGTCATGTTGCTTGTGTATCTTCCCCTCTAGTAGTGCGAGTCTGAGGGACTGCAGTTTCCCTGTAAAGACTTATAGTGTCCCTGCAGATTTCCAATACCTCACTTTGAAGAGATTATTATTCGCAGTACCCCATATAAACAATATGTGTCCTTAAACCATTTAGAACCATTTAGATATAAACTGCCTTATAGTACACAGAAATGAGTGCAAATGATCTACTGCATAATCAATAGGTTTACAATAAGGACCACTATTTCAAATAGTGGAAAAAGAAAATGCTGAGTGGTTTAGAATATAATGTTAATGAGATAGGAAGTGAGTATATAGAGTTACTATGTCATAGGAATAGTGAGAGCAGAATTAGAGGAAATAAGTTTTTAGCATGAGAAAAGAGAATGGGTCTCTAAGGACACTGCTATATTAGAGCATGATAGAATGATAAGGGTATTAATAGGAAAGAAGTGGGAATGTAGTAAGTATATTAGGAATAATCATAATATTACTATTTAGGCTAAAAAAAAAGAGGAAGAAAATTCTGCCATAAGATCATATTGTACTATTTAAACCTCCTATTGTTCAGTAGTCTGATGCCTGTCAGGTGCTTGGTAATGCTGTGTCCCAAGAAGGATGCTGTCCCACTGCCTCCAAGTCAAGGATAATCAATGTTTGTGGGCTAAGGTAACCTGCTGTTGTTAGATGGTCTGTGACAGCATGGGTGCTGACCTGAGACTAGACCAGGGACAGGGGGCAGGCCTGGGTTGGAGCTGGATATGGCGGCCCGATGGCTTGGTGGGTATGTGTTCACAGCTGAGGCTGCCGGGGGTTTGGGGCTGAACCTGGCCTAGGGATGGTGATTTGCCAGCGGCTACTGGAGTCCTGCGCTCACTTGCAGGCTAGCGCCGGAGCCTGGTCAGTGACTCTGAAGCCACTGCTGGGGACCCACACTCACTTGGGGACCCTCACTTACTTGCTGGCTGATGCCGGAGCTTGGTCAGTGACTCTGAAGCCACTGCTGGGGACCTGCACTCATTTGCCGGCTGGTGCCCAGGGCTGGTCAGTGACTCCGAAGTGAGTCCTGACTCCAAAGCCGCTGCTGGGGGATCCGCACTCACTTGCTGGCTGATGCAGGTGCCTGGTCAGTGACTCTGAAGCCACTGCTGGGGACCCGCACTCACTTGCTGGCTGGCGCAGGCCCAGGTCAGTGACTCTGAAGCAACTGTGGGGTCCAGCGCTCCCGGGTGGTAGCTGCCCGCGGCCGGGCCGAGCCCAGCCTGACAAAGTTGGTTCCAGAGAGGCGACTGGGGACCTCTTATATGTGATTTGAATATAAAATCTCATTGAGAGCCATATTCCTGCTGTTTGAATCCCGAGCAAGTAGGAATCCATGGAGCAAGTATATTCATGGTTTCTTAACATCTGCTCTGCATGATCAAGTTTATTTTCAAGATTATCTATTTTGTCATCATTGCCTGAGGTTCTGTTTTCCAAGTGGTCTAGTCTGTTGGTGATGCTCTCCATTGAATTTTAAACTTGGTTTATTGATTCCTTCATTTTGAGGAATTCTGCTTGATTTCTTTTCAGACTCTATCTCTTTATTAAAGTGATCTTTTACCTCCTAATTTTTTTCTCTGTTTTCAGTCCTTACATCATCATTTACCTCACAGATCAGTTTAACTATGACATTCTAAACTCCCTCTCTGACATTTCTCCTACTGTGGTGTCATTAGATTTTATTGTTGGCATATCTTAGTTTGGGGTGATTTTTTCCCTTGTTTTTTTCATGCTGATTGTGTGTCTACCCATCTAACTGGGTGGATCTGAGGCAGTCCAATTTCTTCCCTGTAAACTTATAGTGTCCCTGACAGTTTCCAGTACCTTGCCTTTAAAGGGGAGACAAATAATAACAGTAACCAATGCAAAGAATACACAGCCTTAAACAAAATAGCCCCTACTATGACATTTACAGTATTTAGTTATTGTCCACAATAAAAACAGTAAATTCGCAAAAGAGTTTGCAATTTTAGATTGTGGATAAAGAGAGAACAGGAGTGGTGTAGGATGTGGTGTTTATGAGGAAGGAGGAGAGAAGATAGAAGTGAGAATTATAGGAAGAGTGAAAGAGGATATAATTGAGATTGATTATTAGCAGGAGTAAAGAGAGAATGAGAATCAAAGGAAACAGGCAAGTGAGAGAAAAAAATACATATGTAAAATAAAAGTTTAAAAAGTTTAAAAATAGAAGAAAAAGGTATAAATAAAAGAATGCAAATCAAAACTGAAATATACTATTCAGATATTCCAGTCCTCAGTAACCTGATGCATGAAAAATAATTGGTTTCAAAAATAGAAATGTGAGAAAAATAGAAATAGAAAAAAGACAAAAGGTATCAGTGAAAAATTGAGCAATTGTTTCCATTGGAGTTCAAAAGTTTCACAGCTTCCTTTCTCAGTAGTTATGTAGGGTTGTCTGCTGTTCTGTGTTGTAGGGATCAAGGCTGGGCAATGGGACCTGTGGGCAGTCATAAAGTTGCATGCGGGACCAGACATGTTCAACAGCTAAGTGGGTGTGGTGCAATTTGGGGCCAAGTTTCATCAAAGGTCAGATGTTCTGCAAGGGGTGGATCAAGCTCAGTCATAAGAACCTGCAGGCAGGTCCCAGACCTTCGGTCACCAGTGAAACTGGGCACTCCAGTCCAAATATTTAAAGAATGTGATAACCCTGAAATCCTCAGGGAAAGATTTTTAAGGTAAAGAACATTTGTATATATGATATAATTTATTTTTTACTGTGCTCTAAGGTTTAGGGAGGAACTTGTTAAGAAAACAGGATGGTAGAGTGACAATAAGATAGCCAGCCATTTAAGTCACACTTGATTTTAAAGGGTGACACACCCCACTTCATATTTTCTCCCAAGCTATCATTGTTCTCTGAATCATTCCTTCTTCCTCCCCAGAAAGTAAAATCTGAATATCTTTTGACTTTGCTCTAATTACTTCTTAGCATGGAGAGTGAAGGGCACAGGGCAGGTGGAAGAGTGGGAACAACTGCAGCTGGCTCAGCTTCTCTTCCCCTCTCATTGTTGGCATCAGTCCCAGAAGGAGAATTCAGGGAGTTTTGGCCTTGAGAAAGCACAAAGTTTCAGTAAGCATGCTGAAGGCTTTAGGACAGCTTCCTGAGTCCAAATAAAACAACAGTGTTTTATTATCTTCTGAGTTCTTTTTCCCTTGTATCCTAGGTCTCTTTCTGATATTTTAACATAAGACCCAGAGGGCCATCTAGGGTAATTTTTGTGTCTTTTCCCCTGGTGACATCCTCTTTCTCTAGACTAGAGGATTTTTTTCCTTTATTTTGTTTCTTTTTTTTTATGGGCCTAGGACCAAACCCAGGGCCTGTATGTGATTGGCAAGTGCTCTGCCACTGAGCTAAATCCCCAACCCCTGTTTCATGTTGTTTTAAATTTGAAGGTTCAACTCCCAACAGGTCATTTCTTGCACTCTTCCCATCCTGCTCTCTGGGGTGTCATCCTTTGTTTCTGCAAAAAAGCTTAATCCCCCATTTGCAAAACCGGAGAAAAGAGAGGAAAACTGCAGGCAATAGAGTTGCCCCTGATGTTCCTGGTTCAGGCTGTCTTATCAGGCATTTGCAGAAAATTACAGAGTTAACACCTGCAGTTGGGTCATCACCTGCATTGTCCCAAGGCCAAATGCAGACCTCCAAGCATCCTTAAAAGGTCCAGGACCTGGTCTTGTTGACCTGTAGATCCCCTCCATTTGTTCCTCCTGTTTTCTAGCATTAGGGAGGAAGTTGGAAGGTTTCCAGAGTGTATGAACAGATAAAACTCCATTTATGTCCCACAGAAGCTTGGATTTAAAAGTGACACATTCCCCCACTACGGCATCTCAAATTAATTTGAGCACCTGCTCATATAGCTCTTTATTTAGTGACCCCTTAGTGTGTCAACCTACTCTGAATGAAGGTTAATCTATTTCACAGAAGGTTTCAAGATTTCTGGAGTTACTTTAACTCCACAATCTCCATTATATTCATTTCTTAAAGTTCTTAAACATACAGTCTAAAACTGTAGGTTTAGAATGGGTTCCCCTGATGTTCCACACAGTGTTAGTGTCACAAGACAGATAAGGGGTGTTCACTCAGGGCACACACCTGGCCATGACCCTGAAGGGGGCTTAGATGCTTTTTAGCTGCAGGCATACTCATTTAAACTCCAGGCCTGGTCAGAGGTCTATTGCAGGATGTGAATTGCCAGTACATTGTATGAAGTCACCACAAAACCACGGTTAGGACTCACTCAGATCCCATAGCACAAGGCCATGGAAACACAAATAGTCTTGTATTTACTCACACATGCACCTAAGAATTTAAAAAATTGCCTCCCTCCTTTGGGAGTCCCCTATGATGATGGCCCCCTTGTGGGACATGATCAAGCTCCCCTCTTTCCGAGGGACAGGCCTGACCGAGGTCTCAGGTCCCAGAATTTTACTTTCTTCCTGATGCTTGTGCTAGAGTTGGTTCAACTCTCGTGGGAGTCTGGGTGGCAGTTGCAGGCATGGAGCAGCATGTTGCCCAGGTGAAGGAGATTGTGGAACTATCAGGAGGTACCACGTTATTTGACTTGAGGGGAACTGCTCACTCTGCTGTAAGTGGCCCACTGCACTGATGACTGGAAGGACCAACACAGTTGTCACTTTCTGGTCAGGAAACTAAAATGTTATGGGAAACAAACCAGTAAGGAGGCAACAAGTGGCTTTTGGAGAGGAGAACTCCAAAGTTTATTTTACACTAGCAGGCCCAGAGGAAAACTCCAAATTCTGAACCCTAATACACAGTTTCTCACAACATTTATAGGTTATTTGCAGTCATCTGAGGACTGTTCTATCATGGATGGGGCTTTAAAAAAAATTCCTACTGTTTGTGACTGAAGGCCACTGAGGGTCTCTAACATAAAGCGTATTTACAGAAACAGATAAGAAGAAACTGCTCCTTTCACAGGCATCAGTTAAATCTCTTGCCTTGAAAGCCTCACACAGGAGTGTTTACATTTCAAAAGGGAAATGTCAGAATCTTAGAGACAGTTATTCACAACTGAAAATGCAGGGATCCTTGGTTAATTAGGTTTTATGCAGAAAGGCTCTCAAAAGGGGTGGGAAACTGACCCTTTCCTCAGGCAGTTGTTTCTCAAGACAATGTTCTTGTAATTTCATTTTATAGCTGGGTCTGGTTTTGCCATCTCATACAACTCAACTGAAAGGGACATTTTTAGACAAATATTCATGACCTTTCTCTACCCTAGCTCATTATCACTTCTTTTACGTGAAAAGTAGTCTGCAGGTTGTGGTTGCTGTTTCTTTTGTGTCACCTTGGGCTGGAGAATGTGGACATGATGAAGCCTGTAATTCAGGACTTAATTCCTTTTTTATTGTTGTTGTGGTTTGCTTTGTTTTCTTTTTGTTTTTTGCACTTGCACCAATGTTGCAATAGCTTTCAGGAGCTTCCGTAGCAAGCTAAGAAGCTGCATGATTGTAATTACACAGTGACAATGTTAAGGGACAGATAGACAAGAACAGTGGGAACATGATGTTAAGAGAATAATTCTATAAAATGGGTCCACTGGACTGACCTCTTCCATTCCCATATGCTTTCTTTGCCAAAAACCAATCCCCCTGTAGCCCAGCCTGGCCTATGTGGAGAGGCTGTGTATCACATTCCTTAGCAAACTGAGGAAGGGAACAAAGGTCAGGCCGTCAGTGTAGGCAATGAATGATGGAGGCAGAGAGGGGATGACTCCTGATTATCAAATAGAGAACAACTGTGCTTCAGGGCACTCTGGGTTGCTAACCATTAGTCTCTATGCTCCTGCCCTTGGTCACGTATACAAGGAAGAAGGGAAAGATGATAATTAAAGAGGGGGTTTCTGGGGCCTATAAAAGAGCCAAATGCAGCCCCTCCCTTGGATCTTGGCTCCAAGGCCCCACTTATCTTCAGAGAGGTCTGTTTGATCACTTTCTTAAATAAGACTTCTTTCTGCACTTTCCTTAATGACTCTTGGTTATTTAATCTTCAATACTTGGGGAACAAGTGTTATAGCAACAGAAAACAGATTAAAATGTTGTGTCCCCCAGGGAGATTCTCCAGCATGATCGGGAGAGTCAGCCCCACCCCAATCCCAAATCTCCTCCCTATAGCCCACCCCAATCCCAAATACCCTCCCTATAGCCCACCCCTATCCCTCCCTCTCCCTATAGTCCCACCCTAATCCCTTCCCTGGCACTATAAAAGCTGGCAACAAAAGAACTAAAGTGCAATTTTTCCTGGCACACCGCTTTTAGATATAAGGGAGGTTGTCGCTGGCCAGCTAAAATAAAGGCTTCTTTTGGCTTTACATAATCAACTTGGATGATTTTATTTTCTTTGGGTACAACACAAGGACCCATTTCTGATCTTCAAGACTAGTATCAGTAACACTAAGAATTGAAATTAACTTCAATTGTATTCTCACCAATTTATTTTTTAGCACTTTAATGTATATGTTTTACAGTCTTCCATTTTGTGTGGAATTGGATCCTCCCCTCCCCTTCAAATGCTATAATCAACAACACTTAAAATAAAACTTGAACAAAATATTGAAAACTCAAAAATTTCAATTCACTTATTTGTCCCAAGAATTTAACCCAGGGGCATTTAACCACTGAACCACACCCCCAGCCATTTTCATTATTTTGTTTAGAGAAAGGGTCTTGCTAAGTTGCTGAGGCAGGTTTTGAACTTTATATCCTCCTTTCTCAGCCTCCAGAGCCACTGGGATTACAGGCATGTGCCACCATACCTGGCTTTCAATCCATTTTTTAGAACAGCAGTAAATTTTTTAGAAAAAAAGGAAATGAATGCATATACCCTATACTTCAAATCAATTTTCCCCTATTATTAATCTCTTAAATCAGTGTGGTACATTTGTTATAATTAATGAAACAATATTGATACATTGCTACCAATTAAAACCTGTACCCTATTCAGAATTCTCAGGGTTACTCTCCAGGGAGGGAAATGGGAGGTCTCAGGGGAACCTCTGAGGAAGTCAGAACCAGTTTCCAGAAGTTTGGTTAATGCCAGGAGCTGTTGGGTGGTGCATGGGGCTGAATTTTAGAGTTGCTATGAAACTAAAGAATGAGAACCACAGAGCCCATCAAAGTGGCTGTGCCCCATGCCACCCTCCACCCAGCCAGGAAACACTCCCTCCCTGACTCTCCCCTCACTTTTGAGGAGCACCCATTCATGATTTCCCATCTCTGGGTCTCAGACAAGTGCAAGACCAGCTCCCAGGAACACTGCCCATTCCCTGAAAATCTAGATCTCCACATTATCAGCCCCAAGCAACACTGGCCTTAGAATACCAGAACTACCTTACAACATGCCCAGGTGGGAAACATGACTACAAATCAGCCCCATCACCAACTCATTCTTTCTCCTCAGGGCTGATTTGCAACCCTGCCCACGTGGGTGTGGACTCAGGGAGTTTCCAGTGAGGAAAGGGTGATGAATAGGGAAGAGGGAACTTGTGGCTGTGAAATGAAGCTCTCACAGAAATAAAGTCAAGTCTGTTACTCTCTGGAACCCACGTCTAATGTACCCCAGGGGAGGGCTGGCCAGCTCCAGGTGAGGGAACCAGGTCTATTACATCATAGAGAACTGATCTGACTAGACCATAGCACATTTTACCCACATTGGGGTACAACTGCACCTAATGTCACACTTCTAGAAATGCTCCTCTAAACTTGTGGGTCTCCTTGGGCAGATGACCTTGAGGCAAAAGGTCCTAGGTGTCAGCTGTGACTGCAGCACTACTTCCACCATCAAGGAAGGTGCCAACTGGGAAGCCTGCTGGGCTCCAGGAAGGAAGGAGCATGGAGAGAGCAGCAGGGTGGGATTCAACATCTGCCCCTCCTGAGAGAGGGCTTGCTGTGTTCTCCACCCTCCAGCTCCCCTCCTAGGTTCTCTTCCACCTGCTCTGCACCTGTGTCTCTCTCAGCTCCTATAGCAAAGAACTTCTCTCTTTTTTGGAGAGTGGATACTGAGTTTGAACTCAGGAGCACTTTTCCCTAAGATAAATCCCCAATCCTTTCTATTTTTTTTTTTAATATTCAACAGGATCTTGCTAAATTGTTGAGGGTCTCTCTAAGTTGCTGAGACTGGTCTTGAACTTGCAATCCTCCTGCCTCAGCCTTCCCAGTTGCTGAGATTACAGGCATGCACCACCACATTCAATTCTATTAATTTTTTCAGATGAAAAAAGACTCATTCAAAGATGTACAGTGGATGCTCTTTGGCAGGGGCTTAGAGAGGAGTATGGTCCTGAATATGGGGATGGGCAGTTTATTATAAAGCTTTAGGAATCACAAGCTGAGTGTCAGATCAAATTTGGGTGGCTGCAGGGGGAGGGAGCAAAGTCACCTAGCAACACACTGTGTCAGAAGTGACCAATGAGGCAGACCTGCTGACCCTGATGTCCACCTGGGGTCCACCTTTTCCTGGGCAGGACCCTTGACCCCTTCCTCAGTATAAAAACCCTGAGCAGCCAAAGCCACGTGTGATTTCTTCTGGCTCTCCCACCCCGACTTTCATCCTGGGGGGCTGGAGATTTCACCCGGGACACAGACTCTAATAAATCTCAAGCCACTACTGTTGTCTGCCTCTGGTGAACCCGCCTGGCAAGCTTACTCCTTTGGCCACCCGCTGCCTTTGCCAGCTTTACACTGAGTATCATTTCTTATCTTTATGAAGAGCAGTGTAAAAGAATCCAATGTTTTAATTGCACAATAAATGGAGAAAAATGGTTCTTTCTTGACTTTCTTTCTTGTCAATTGTGAGATAAATTAAGCATATAGAACTCATTCCTTATCTGTCATCCTGCCTGGATGATTCCCTAAACAAGAGCCTGGGGATTATGTTGGGAATTGAGGGCTCCAATGCCTGAGAAAATTTATTTTCTGGCTGGTCTCCATCTTCCTCCACCGTAGGTTAGGCAGTTATGCTCATGGTCATCCCAATGATTAAATTTTGGGAAAGGTCCAGAAGTCAAACCATAAAGTTTGGTCAGGATGCAGCCTGAGGCTTTTGTTTTTGTTTAAGAAGGAAAAATTACAGATGACTCAGGCATGTGTGGCCGCCCCTCAGTCTCAGGCCACCATGTGCATCACTTTGCAAAGCAGAGCACTCAGAGCCCTGGGCCATGATTAGGGATTGGAAAGCATGTTTCTGTTCTGTCCTCGGATTCTGGCTGCAGGAGGGGTGCTGAGTCCAGGCCCTGGGGCTGCAGGGAGCACAGGGAGAGCTGTCCAGTCAGCACTGCTCAGAGCAGGAGGCCAGATAAATGCCTCCCTGGACTGCGGAAACACATGCACATTATTGACTGTCCCCAGATAAGAGGTTGGTGGGTGCATGGCTTTGTTCCATGACCCTCCCCAGGGGCCAGGCACTACCAGTGATAAGAGAAGAATGCCCTGCCCTTCCCCAACTTTCTCTTCATCTGGCTCTTCTGTTGATGAAATCATTTTTCTCTCTCTTCCCACCCTCTTTAATTCTTCTCTGTCATTTTGACTTTTTCAATCTTCAAATACATAGAAAACACCAATACAGATTATGTAGGAATGTACTATATTGAAAAATTTTCAATCTGCTGACACAGCAAGGGCTGGTCATCCTTGTCAGGTCAAATTTGGGAGGCTGCAGGGGGAGCGAGCAAGGTCACCTAGCAACACACTGCACCAGGAGTGACCAAAGAGGCAGACCTGCTGACCCTGACGTCCACCTTGGGTCCAAATTTTCCTGGGCAGGACCCTTGGCCCTTTCCCCTGTATAAAAACCCTGAGCAGCCAAAGCGATGTGTGTTTTCTTCTGGCTCTTCCACCCTGACTTTCACCCCGGGGGGCTGGGGATTTTGCCTGGAACACAGACTCTAATAAATCTCAAGCCACTAATTTTGTCTGACTCTGGTGAACCTGCCTGGTGAGCTTACTTCTTTGGTCACTCTCCGTCTTGCGAGTTTTCAATCCTCATTACACATCCTCTCACCCAAAAGGAGATTTCATGGGTGGGGCAACATTTGCATTCTCCTCTGTATTCTGAATAGTTGCATGCATAGAAACATGTATACATTCAGTTCACATTTCTCTTTATGTAAAGGGATATCATAATATTTCCTGGAAACTCTAAAAGACAGAGATATTTCTCATGTTTGCCATATTTGTATTTTAAGAATAAATTGCACATTATTTCATTTGATTCTCTTAAAATCATTTAGTTTGTTCCCATTTTTTCAGTCTTGCCCTAAAAATGCTGCAGTGAACATCTTTGTACATCATTGTGTACACATTGTGTGTTTGGTCAGTCACAGAGGTTTCAGTGGAATTCTGGTGCAAATCATGTAGGACACACCAAGTGATATGAGTGATAAACCAGTGAAACCAAACCAATAACCAAATTGATTACTTCACATGAGAAGAAGCCTGCACTGGGGTGAAGCCAGGGTTTCTGTTCTGCACCAAATGCCCTGACTCCAAACACTCCAAATGTGATCATCGTATTTATCAGACACTTTATCTTTGGAAGTGTTACCCACTGCTGTGTGTCATGCAGGTCCCCAAGAAATTTCTGATGTAAATACTTCACATCAGGTCAAAATATCCAGGCCCATCCTAGGCAATGGAGATCAACATTGGAGGTTTTAAGGAGAGCTGCCCTCACTGACTCATGGCAACAGACATATCTGGGCTCATGAGTTCCCCAACATTTTGTCAAAATAAAGCTCCTCTCAAGATCAGAGTCACAGTCCAGGAAGTGAGATGTCCCTCCCTGACAGATCCAGGTCTGAAGGCCTCCTTATCAAGGCAGATGGATTCATTTGTTTTGGGTGGGATGTGTTTTGAAGGTTTTACTTGAAAATACTGTTTTATGCAGTGAAAACCAAGTCATTGTCAGTGGGATAGTGTTCTAAATCTCAGGTGACTCCAGGTGAGGGCACCACACTACACTCCACAGAGGCCTGGGACATCTACCCAATGGAGCACAGCCTTAAATAGGCTGCAGCCTCCATACAGACTGTGGCCCACAGTCTCAAAGCTGGGAGCTGTTGGCTCAGGTAAGATCCATGATGTTCAAGAACCAGAAACTCAGAACCATGATCCTGGCTTTTCCTTTACTTGTCTGTATCAGTTCAACTCATCCCCTCTACCAGCTTTCCCTCATCCAGCCACACAAGTATGTCAGCAAGTTCAGGAGTCCAGTACACAGTGAACCTGAACACCAAAGTTCACCACCACCTTGACCATGAGGGACTGAGATCACTAGGTGAGCTTCTTGCTGCCTTCCAGTTGTCCTCTTATGTCAATAGTTGGGCAGCTGTGTCCAATTTCAAACCTAGGCAAATTTTACATCAAATAAACAAATAAACACACAAACACATAAATAATTTTTATTGAACTGGAGATGTGGAAGTAATAGAGAAAGATGGTGGCTGGCATAACAGAAAGTGGTATGAAATCAGGATTCTGGAAGCTGCTACTGACCAAGGAAATGAGCAGAATTTTTGACAACCTTGTTAACCACAGATGCGATAGTATCACATTTTTTAAGTGGTTAAAAAAAAACAATGCATATTTCTAAACCCTGCTACATTAGCCTTCAATAATTAAATGCCAAGGCTCCCACATGCAGCCCTGATGCAGAGACTTGACCAGACTAGTTTTCCTGCTATGAACAATTGAGAAGATGGATGAAATCTGAGACCACTGCTCCCAGGTAGTGGACAAAGGCATCATAAATTTTCAAACTCTGAAAAAAAAGAAACTCACCAAGTGAGCCCACAGATAGCCAAGCTCTCTGCCTTGGATACTTGCCTAGGTAAAGTGCAAGTGGCAGGGATAGACATTGGGGAGCACAGTCTGCAAAAGTGTGGTTATTCTGGACAGTGATGGAGTGGGAACATGTCAGGTGTAGCATAAAGAAAAATGTGCAGAGGTGAGCCCCAGGAGTCCCTGTGTCTGCCAAAAGTCCATACCAGGAACAGGTATCACACAACAGGCAAAACATTCAGAAGCATACCAGAGAGGAAAGGCTTGAGGAAGAGCTACCTGTCTCATCTATATGCACAAAATTTTCATCTGTGGAGGTGATCACTCAAAGAGTCTAATGAAATTGAAAGAAGCCTAATGTTTCTCACCTTGTTAGAGATGTGAGGGCCAGCATGTCTAGCAGGCACCTTGGGAAGCACCAGGCTTGCTGAGGAGGCAGAAGCAGGAGTGAAAGGAAAGCTGGGCCAGAGCTGTTACTGCTCCCTGTGGGAATGTATATATATTATAACATAAACTTAGAAAACTGCTTTTGCTAAAAAGAGTGACTTTACTCAGGTCTGCAGATGCCCAATGGGTAACTAAAGCAGGATA
>JAJEJO010011161.1:0-12517 GCA_020662805.1 Glaucomys volans | reverse complement strand
CCTTTGTTGGTAGGCTTTAGATAACTTCTATTTCATTGCTTGAAATTGATCTATTTAAGTTGTGTATGTCCTCCAGATTCAGTTTGGGTGGCTCATATGCCTCTAGGAACCTGTTGATGTCTTCCAGGTTTTCTATTTTGTTGGAATATAGATTTTCAGAATAGCTTTTAAATTATGTCTTGTATTTCACTAGTGTCTGTTTTGATATTTTGTTTTTCATCACGAATTTTAGTAATTTGACTTTTCTCTCTCCTCTTTGTTAGTGTGGCTAAGGATTTATCAATTTTGTTCATTGTTTCAAAGAACCAACTTTTTGTTTTGTCAATTTTTTGAATTGTTTCTTTTGTTTCAATTTCATTGATTTCTGCTCTGATTTTAATTATTAACTGTCTTCTACTACTTTTGGTGATGATTTGTTCTTCTTTTTCTAGGGTGTTGAGCTGTAATGTGAGGTCATTTATTTATTGACTTTTCATTCTTCTTTTAAATGCACTCCATGCAATGAATTTTCCTCTTAGCACTGCTTCCATAGTATCCCAGAGATTTTGATATGTTGTATCATTTTTCTCGATCTCTAAGGATTTTTTTATTTCTCCCTTAATGTCTTCTCTTATCCATGCATCATTCAATAGCATATTATTTAATCTCCAAGTATTGGAGTAGTTTCTGTTTTTTTGTTTTATCATTGATTTCTAATTTCATTCCATTATGATCTGATAGAATACAAGGTAGTATCTCTATCTTTTTGTATTTGCTAAGAGTAGCTTTGTGGCATAAGATATGGTCTATTTTATAAAAGGATCTATGTGCTCCTGAGAAGAAAGTGTATTCACTTCTTGATGGATGGAATATTCTATATATGTCTGTTAGGTCTAAATTAGTGATTGTGTTATTTAGTTCTATGGTTTTTTCATTCAGTTTTTGCTTGGAAGGTCTGTCAATGGTGAGAGGGGTGTGTTAATGTCACTGGGTGACATTAACATTATTGTGTTGTGGTCTATTTTGTTCCTGGAGTTGAGAAGGATTTGATTCACATACATGGATGCACTGTTGTTTGGAGCACATATATTTATGATTGTTATGTCTTGCTGATTTATGCTTCCCTTAAGGAGAATAAAATGTCCTTCTCTATCTTGTCTAACTAATTTTGACTTGAAGTCCACTTTATCTGATATGAGAATGGAAACCTTTGCTTTTTCACTGAGGCAGTGTGCATGGTATGCTTTTCTCCATCCTTTCACCTTTAGTCTGTGGGCATGTTTTTCTATGAGATGAGTCTCTTGAAGGCAGCATATTGTTTGGTCTTTCTTTTTAATCCAATCTGCCAGTCTATGTCTTTTGATTGATGAGTTCAGGCCATTATCATTCAGAGCTATTATCGAGATATGATTTGTGTTCCCCTTCATTTTGGCTCTCTGTTGGGTTTTAACTTGACTTGGTTTCTCCTTTATTTGGCTATTCCTTAGGGTAGTTCCTTCCTAAGCTGACTTACATTGCTGTTATTAATTTCTTCCTCATGGAATATTTGTTTAAAATGTTCTGTAGTGCTGTCTTTCTATTTGTAAATTCTTTTAGCTTTTGTTTATCATGGAAGGATTTTATTTCATCTTCAAATATGAAGGTAAGTTTTACTGGGTATAAAATTCTTGGTTGGCATCCATTTTCTTTCAGAGCTTGAAATATGTTGTTCCAGGCCCTTCTTGCTTCTAGGGTCTGCATTGAAAAATCTGCTCATAACTGCATTGGTTTCCCCCTGAATGCAACCTGATGGTTTTCTCTTGCAGTTTTTAAATTTCTATCTTTATTTTGTATGTTAGGTACTTTCATTATAATGTGCCTTGGTGATGATCTATTATAGTTTTGTACATGTGGTGTCCTGTAAGCCTCTTGTATTTGATTTTCCATTTCATTCTTTAGGTGTGGAAAATTTTCTGATATTATTTCATTGAATAGATTATTCATTCCTTTGGTTTGTATCTCTGTGCCTTCCTCAATCCCAGTAATTCTTAAATTTGGTCATTTCATGATATCTCATAATTCTCGTAGGCTTTGTTCATGAATTCTTACCATCTTCTCCATTTTGTCAACTTTATTTTTAAGATTAAATATTTTGTCTTCAATGTTTGAGGTTCTGTCTTCCAGGTGATCTAGCCTGGTGGTTATGCTGTCTATTGAGTTTTTAATTTGGTTTATTGTTTCCTTCATTCCAGGAGTTCAGTTTTTTTTTTCAGAATCTCTATCTCTTTATTGAAATGATTTTTAACTTCCTATAACTGTTCTTTTAACTGTTTATTGGTGCAATAATTCATTGCCTGTATTTGCTCTCTCACCACATTGCTTGCTTCTCTAATAATTTTAATTATGTACACTTTGAACTTCCTTTCTGACATTTCTTCTACCCTGATATAATTGGATTATATCTTGATGTAGCATGTAGGTTTGAGACACTTTCTTCCCCTGTTTTCTCATGTTGCTCCTATATCTTCTCCTCTATCCATGAGAATCTGAGGTATTGAAGTTTTCCCCCTTTGACTTGTGGTGTCCCAACAGGTTTCCAATACCTCACCTCCTAGTCTTCAGTAACACTAGATCATGGACTGAGGCCAGGGTAGGGTATATCTGGGCCTCTGGGCTAGTCCTCCTTGCAGCTGTCCCCATGCAGCAGTCCCACAGGAGCACTCAGGGCTGATATAGGTGCAGAAGTCTCAGTCCTCTGTACTGGGCTGAGCCTGATGTCTGTCTCTGTGCCTATCTCGGGAATTTACATTTCTGAGAAGATTCCATAAGACAGTGAGACCCTGGTCCAGGGACAGCATTTGAGGATCCCTATTTGGAGTGGTGAAAACTGACCAGAATCTGTTTTTTGAGTGGGTGCAGGTGGTGCATGTTTTTGATCCCAGTGACTCAGGAGACTGTGGCAGGAAGATTGCAAACTTGAGACCAGCCTCAGAAACTTAGTGAGACTCTAATAAAAATAAAAATAAAAAGGGATAGACATATGGCTCGGTGGTAGAATACCTTTGGGTTCAACTCTCAGTTCAACACCCCTCCCCATCACCACCAGAAAATAATAAAGAGAAATATGGGAAGTCATCCTTATCTAGCAGAATCAGACGAGGTTGAGCCATGGGACACAGAGGCTTGGCTTCCAGGAGCTAGCAGCCACAGAAGTATGTGATGCTGTGTGGGAGTGGTTCCCTGTCTAGTTTCCCTGAGAAAATGGTTCTCCTAACTCCATCCCAGCCTGTTCATCACAGAAGAAGCTCCTCCCATTCCAGGTCCCCTTACCTGTGGGTCTATAAATAAAAGAGAGTTGGGTTACTCCATGTTGAGAGACCAGATCTGGTAAGGCTGGGCCTGTCATGCCCCCTCTCATTTAAAAAGAGTATTGGAAAAAAAAGAGTATTGGTTCTTGTGTGTTTATCGATTAGACAAATCGATTGATTTACAGCCAAAGCCATTTTCCTGCAGTTAACTCTTTTCTCATCTACATGGGATGTGGCTGAGAGACCCCACAGAGAAATAAATGAAAGTCTCCTAACTAATTGGCCTCAGAGCTTCAGCATCTCTGCCTTTTCTTCCAGGGTTGACCACAGCTCACCAGTTCTCTTGGATGATCCAGCTCTTGGTGCATAAGCATAAGCAATCCCTAGCTCTGATTGCCCTTTGCTACCAGCTGCAGCATGGGGTTGTGATTGTGGCCCAGAGTTTAAAGGAGAATAAAATAAAAGAGAACATTCAGGTATAAAAGAGTGATCTGGGCATTCAGGCTTTCACACAGAATCCTTCACATGCATGATTCTTTGAAACCTCTAAGAATGTTTTTGTCTCAAGTCCAAATCTTCAGTGTGTCCTATGCACATAAGATCAGGTGCTTTCTAAAGTGATTTCTCTTACTCCACAATGGGATAGGAAGTGTAGCTGGTTAAAGTTAGGAATTGACAAAGCACAGAAGTTTGGTTTTCAGTATTTCTAGCCATGTATTATGTAACCTTGTGCAAGTGACATCTTTGTATTTGTTTTTAATTTCTTAAATGCGAGTTTGAATTGGGTGATTTTTATTCCATAAATTATGATTTTATCTTATATTCTCCAAATACTCAATATATATATATGTATATATATATATACACACACTCATTTTGAGTTTTTCACTTGCTGACTGTCAGTTTGTGTTGCCCATTTAAATGACTTGATTTTCTTTTCATTTACAAGTACGATAATTTATTGAACCATTGCTTGGAATAGTTGCAAAAGAGAGCTCCCTCAATATTGAGATGAATGCAAAGAGTGTTTGTTATCTCGTGATTCTATGGTTTGCCTATTTGCCTTGTTTCATTCTGAAGTCAGTGAATGTCTTCCAGCTACATTGGCTTCTCATGTATTTGTAATGAACTCTTGTGTGCATCTGCAGAAGAGTGTGGTCCCTCTGCCTTAGTCCTGCTGCTCTGTTGTCTGGGGTGTCTGAGCTACTCTCCAGAGAATTTGATTTATTGATTTCCTGTGGTATACATGTGCATGGAAATAGCATAGTATGGCAGATTTCTTTCACCAGTTACTTACCCATACCTTCCCATTTTCCCTCCATCTGCTTGATTCCCTTCCTCTACTCTACCAGTCTTCCTTCCACCAAATATTCTTTTGATAATTATATTCTGCTGACAACAAGAAACTTTTTTGCATGATTTATCCAATGCTATAGCTGATGTCATTATTGACATTAAAAAGAAAAGCTGAAACAAACTTAATTACAATATGTTTGGAAATATGTATTTCTGTTAGGGTACATTCATAGAAAGGAATCTTACAAATCATTCGGAAATTTCAAACATAGAGTGATGCGAGAAAATGTTGGACTAGAAAAGCTCCAGTTTCTCCCTTGGAAATATCAAGAAATCATTAGAATCAGGTGAAATAACACTGTAAAAGATCTATAAAGAATCAATTGCTTAACCACTAGAGAAAGCATGCAATGAAGACAAACAGGATTCCAAATGGCAGACAATTTCAGTGTGTTTTTGTTCAACACTGCCAAAGCTGCCTCACAGTGTGGTCTTGGTTTGTAGATAGTATTGACAGACCTATCAGTTTCCATCTGCAAATCAAAGAAACTGTACTAAAAGTCACTGCAACTTATCAGGGTACAAACTTTGGAAGATACCAGGTAACAAGTCTGTGCTTATCATCTCTAAAACACTTTGCTTCATCCTCCCAGCCAGGCATAGTCCATCAAACACCAGATTTCACAGCTCATGACTAATGCAGAAAATAAATTCTCAGGTACATAAATATGCCACCACTCTTTTTAGGTGCCACTTTGATGTACCTTAGAAAATGCCATAAAATCTTTGCATGCAGTACAAAATCAAATAAATATTATTTTCTTTTCATTTTTTAAAAAATATTAATATAAAGAAAAGTAGCCTTTCCCAGTGCATGGACACTCATGATGACTCTAGAACAGTGAAGAAAATTGAGGCTCTTTGTGACACTGCTGCTGTTTCTGTGCAAACCGTAGGCAGCCCTTAGGAGCCAATGGGGCTGATGTTCTCTGGGGGATCCATGAGTTCTCAAAGATTCTGAATGATCTTGGATGGAGGCCAAATGCAGTGAGGGCAGGGGTTCCAAGGAAAAGCTAGTTATCTTCAGTGATTGCTTTTATTCAGCTACAAAAAGGCATAAAACCATATAAAAATATCATATTGGCTTAAACCTCATAGACAGGTTTATTCCCCAAACAAAAAGCTCAAAGAATGAGCTCTGGATATTGTCCATGTGTGTCTAGAAATTCTCCCATGTACTACTGGCTATTTCCTCTTCTGTGTGTTGATATGATTGTCAGGCTGGGAGTAGACTTCCCAGCACAAGAGCACAATACCCAGTTTAGGAAGAGGAGGGACATCTTTTAAAAATAACCCTCTTAGAACAGAGGGAAATTTGTAAAGAAGAACCCAGCAGGATCCTTTTCATGTGGCATTCACTAGGACTGGATCACAGCCCATTTTATACAGTGACATTGGCAGCTAATGCCAATGGAATTAACATGGGTGACCCAAAGGAATTATCTGGAGGAAAAGGGATGTTCAGGAGGCAACCATCTCAGTCAGTGAAGTCATAATATAAAGGCAATGATTTTTTTTAGTTTTGAGGTTTTCAGTGTTGCCTAGACTTTGAACTGCTTGGGAAACTTAAAACTTTGCGAAATACATTTTGTTACAGACCAAATAATCATGAGTCTTTGGGGTGGAGACTCAGTACAAGTGAATGGGTCCATGTGAACAGAAACAGAGTGATTTGTTCTCATTGGAGACATGAGATAGTTGTCACAAGGACAGATGAATAGGTGAAAATGGCAGGCCTCATCCAGCAGCAGGTTGGTTACAGGAGAAATGCAGAGACAGTGAGAGGAGTCTGACCAATTTTCACTCACTCTATTATTTAATGCAATCTGAATACATCAACATTAATGGGAACTTAACAGAGGAAAGAAGAGAGACCAAATACCTGCAACCCTGGTGGATCAGAAATTTGATGCATGGAGATGTAGTAGAAGTAACAGAGAAAGAGACCTGCTTAGCATGGAATGGTTAATGTTAAGATTTCATCTTTGTTACCTCAAGCATAGTCTAGGTATGAATAGAAATTCTTCAGAGTTGAAAATGTCCAAAACCTGGAGAGTTTCAGTTGTCTGCATGAAAGTCAGGTGACATCAAAGTGTTTTAGGCCCAAATTTAAACCTAGAGTCTGAAATTTGCGTACCAAGGCTGAGCAGAGGCCCAGCCATCAGGCCAACCACGTGAATCTCCCACACTGAGCAGAGGCCTGCATACCAGTCCATAGTCTAGTGCCCAGTCCCATGTGGTTTAGCGGCTGTAACTGACCATCTATCAACATGGGGGTCACCTTTGCTGACAAGCATTGATTATTCCCAGCCTGGAGGTAGTGGGACAGCACCCTTCTTGGGACACCACATTATCAAGTTCCTCTTAGGCATCAGGCTACTGAAGAATAGAAGGTTTGAACAGTACAGAATAATTATATTGCAGAATTTAAAAAATAAGTAGTATTACTACAATTATTTCTATTATACCTATTATATCCCTACAGTTTTCTTTTATTAATATTTTCTCACTCTATTTTCCTCTTATATATCTGTTTCCTTGGAGACTCTCTCCCTTTTCTCATGCTAACAACCTATTTCTTTTAATTCCACTTTCACTATTCCTATGACATAGTAACTCTATAGACTCACTTCTTATCTCATTAATGTTACATTCTACACCCCTCCTCATCCTCTTTGTCCAACATTAGAAATTGTGGTCCTTATTGCAAATCTATTGGTTAGGCTGTAGATAATAATTTGAACTCATCATCTCTCTTTATTAAGACAAGATGGTTAAAATATTAATAGGGACTATTTGGGTTTAGGATGCATATTGTTTGTATGGTGTGCTGCTAATAATGATCTCTCACTTCAAGGAGAGGTATTGGAAACCTGCAGGGACACTATAAGTCTATAGTGGGAAAACTGCAATACCTCAGATTTGCACTGATAGAAGGGAATATTCACAAACAACATGAGAAACCAAGAGATGAAAGTGTCCCAAACAAACCTAGATGCTCTCTCAATAGAACCCAATGACAACATGACAGAAGAAATATCAGAAAGGGAGTTCAGAATGTACATGTATGAATTTGGCATCATGAATCTGAGAAGTGAACGATGAGATAAGAGAGCAAATGCAGGCCATGAATGATCACACCAATAAACAATTAAAAGAGCAATTGCAGGAAACAAAAGATCATTTCAATAAAGAGAAAGAGATTCTACTATAAAACAAAACAGAAATCCTTGAAATCAAGGAAACACTAAGCCAAATTAAAAACTCAATAAAAAGCATATACAATAGGCTAGATCACTTGGAAGACAGAACCTCAGACAATAAAGACAAAATATTGAATCTTGAAAGCAAAGTTGACCCAAAAGAGAAGATGGTAAGGAATCATAACAGAACCTCCAAGAATTATGGGATGTCATGAAAAGACCAAATTTAATAATTACTGGGATTGAGGAAGGCACAGAGATACAAATCAAAAGAATGAATAATCTATTCAATGAAATAATATCAGAAAATTATCCAAATCTGACTAGTGAAATGGAAAATCAAATACAAAAGGCTTACAGGACACCAAATGTGCAAAATTACAACATATTCTCACTGAGGCACATAATAATAAAAAACCCTAACATTCAAAATAAAGATAGAATTTTAAAGGCTGTGAGAGAAAAGCATCAGATTGCATTCAGGGGGAAAACAATATGGATATCAGCAGATTTCTCATCCCAGAACCTAAAGGCAAGAAGGGCCTAGAACAAAATATTTCAAGCTCTGAGAGAAAATGGATGACAACCAAGAAACTTGTACCCACCTAATGTTACCTTCAGAGTTGATGAAGATGTGAGGAAAAAGGTACAGTTTTACATCTACATTGCTTGTGGAATTGAAAATTGGTGCAGTCAATTTGGAAAGCAGTGTGGAGAGTCCCCAGAATCCTTGGAATGGACCCACATTTTGACCCAGTTATTCCACTCTTTGGTTTATTCCCAAAAGGATTTAAAATCAGCATACTACAGTAACACAACCACATCAATGTTTATAGCAGCTCAATTCACAATAGCTAGATTGTGGAACCAACCTAGATGCCCTTCAAAAGATGAATGGATAAAGAAACTGTAGTATATATACACAATGGAATATTATTCAGCCATAAAGAAGAATAATAGTATGGCATTTGCAGATAAATGGATAGAACTGGAGAATATCAAGCTAAGTGAAATAAGCCAAGCCCCAAACACCAAATGACAAAAGTTTCCCCTGACAAGTGGATGATGACATATAATAGGGGTGGGGAGTGAGAGAAGAATGGAGGAACTTTAGATTATATACAGGGAAATGAGAGGGAAAGAGATATGAAAAATGGTGGAATGAGACAGGCATCATTAACCTATGTACATGTATGATTACACAAATGCTTGAATCTATATCATGCACAACCATAGAAATGAAAAGATGTACCCCATATGTGTACAAGGACTCAAAATGCAGTCTTTAAAACATAATTTAAAAAGTTTTGATGATGAAATAACATACTTCCATGTTAAAAAAAAGCTAAAAGAATTTACAAATAAGTACCGTACACTACAGGACATTCTCAACAAAATATTCCATGAGGAAGAAATGAAAAACAACAATGTAAGTCAGCAAACGGAGGAACTACCATAAAGGAGTAGCCAATTAAAACCAAGTCAAGTCAAAAAACCAAAATAAGCCAAAATGACAAGGAATACAAGTTATATCTCAAGAATAACCCTGAATGTTAATGGCCTAAACTCATCAATCAAAAGATATAGTCTGGCAGATTGGAGTAAAAAGACATTCAAGAGATTCATCTCATAGAAAAAGATGCCCACAGACTAAAGGTAAAGGTGAGAAAAATACCATGCACAAGGACTCAGTAAAAAAGTGGGGATTTCCATTTTTATTTCAGATAAAGTGAACTTTAAGCCAAAGTTACCCAGAAGGAAGAAGGACATTTCATAAATCAGCAAGACATAACAATCATAAATATCTAAGCCCAAGAAAATAGTACATCCATGTACATTAAACAAATCCTTCTCTATTCCAGGAACCAAATAGACCAAAACACAATAATACTAGTTGACTTTAACACACCTCTCTCATCACTGGACAGATCTTCCAAACAAAAATTGAACAAAGAAAACAGAACTCAAAATGATAATCAATAATTTAGACAACAGACATATATAGAATATTCCATCCATCAATGAGTGAATACACTATTTTCTCAGCAGCACATGGCTCCTTCTCTAAAATAAACCATAGGTTATGGACAAAGACACTAGTAGCAAATACAAACAGTAGAAATACTATCTTGCATTCTATCAGATCACAATGGAATGAAATTAGAAATCAATGATAAAATAAAAAACAGAAACTACTCCAACACCTGGAGACTAAATGATACACTATTGAATGATGCATGGATAACAGAAGACACGGGGGGCAGATAAAAGAATTCTTAGAGGTAAACAAGAACAATGATACAACATATCAAAGTCTCTGGGACACTATGAAGGCAGGACTCAGAGGAAAATTCATGGCATGCAGTGCATTCAATAAGAGAAGAAAAAGTCAACAATTAAATGACCTAACATTACAGCTCAAAGCTCTAGAAAAAGAACAGATCAACACCAAAAGTGGTAGAAGACAGGAAATAATTAAAATCAAGGTAGAAATCAATGAAATTGAAACAAAAGAAAAAATTTAAAAAACTGACAAAACAAAAAGTTGATTCTTTGAAAAAACAAACAAAATTGATAAACCCATAGACACACTAACAAGGAGAAAGAGAGAGAAAACTCAAATTACTAAAGATTGTGATGAAAAAGGAAATATCACAACAGACACTATTGAAATACAAAACATAAGTAGAAATTACTTTGAAAATCTATATTCCAACAAAATAGAAAATCTCAAAGACATCAAAAGGTTTCTAGAGACATATGATCCACCCAAACTGAATCTGGAGGACATACACAATTTAAATAGATCAATTTCAAGCAGTGAAATAGAAGAAGTCATCAAAAGTCTACCAAACAAGAAAAGTCCAGGGCCAGATGGATTCTCAGCTGAGTTCTACAAGATCTTCAAAGAAGAACTCATTCCAATACTCTTCAAAGTATTCAATGAAATAGAAGAGGAGGTAACCCTTCCAAATTCATTCTATGAAGCTAATATCACCCTGATTCCAAAACTAGACAAAGACTCATTGAGGAAAGAAAACCTCAAACCAATATCCCTAATGAAGATAGATGCAAAAATTCTTAACAAAATTTTAGCAAATCACATACAAAAACATATTAAAAAGACAGTGCACCATGATAAAGTGAGTTTCATCCCAGGCATGCAAGGTTGGTTCAACATCTGGAAATCAATATATGTAATTCACTGCATCAACAGACTTCAGGTTAAGAATTACATGATTATTTCAATAGATGCAGGAAAAGCATTTGATAAATTACAACACTTCTTCATGGTCATAACATTAGGAACAATAGGGATAGTAGGAACATACCTCAACATTGTAAAAGGCATCTATGTTAAGCCCATAGCCAGTATCATTCTAAATGAAGAAAAACTGAAAGTATTCCCCCTAAAAACTGGAACAAGGCAGGGATGGCCTCTTTCACTACTTGTATTCAACATCTTCCTTGAAACTCTAATCACAGAAATTAGACAGACCAAAGAAATTAAAGGGATACAAATAGGAGAAGAACTCAAACTATCACTATCTGCCAATGACATGATTCTATATTTAGAGGATCCAAAAAATTCCACCAGAAAACTTCTAGAACTCATAAATGAATTCAGCAAAGTAACAGGATATAAAATCAATAGTCATAAATCTGATGCATTTTTATTCATAAATGATGAATCCTCTGAAAGAGAAATTAGGAAATCTTCTCCATTCACAATAGCATAAAAAATAAAATACTTGGGAATCAATCTAACAAAAGAGGTGAAAGACCTCTACAATGAGAACTACAGAACACTAAAGAAAGAAATTAAAGAGAACCTTAGAAGATGGAAAGATCTCTGATGTTCTTGGAAAGGAGAATTAATATCATCAAAATGGCCATATTACCAAAAGCACTATACAAATTCAATGCAATTCCAATTAAAATCACAATGATGCACCTCATAGAAATAGAGCAAGCAATCATGAAATTCATTCGGGAGAATAAGAGACCCAGGATTCCTAAAGCAATCCTTAGCAGGAAGAGTGAAGTGGGGGTATCACAATACCAAACCTTCAACTATACTACAGAGCAATAGTAACAATAGACAGGTAGATCAATGGTACAGAATAGAGGACACAGAGACAAACCCACATAAATACAGTCATCTCATACTAGACAAAGGAGCCAAAAACATACAAAGGAGAAAAGATAGCCTCTTCAGCAGATGGTGCTGGGAAAACTGGAAATCCATATGCAGCAAAATGAAACTGAACCCATATCTCTCACCGTATACAAAACTCAACTCAAAATGGATCAAGAACCTAGGAATTAGACCAGAGACACTGCACATAACAGAAGAAAAAGTAGGCCCAAATCTTCATCATATTGACTTAGGACCAGACTTCCTTAACACAAAGCCCAAGTAATAAAAGCAGAAATCAACAATTGGAATAGATTCAAACTGAAAAGCTTTTTCTCAGCAAATGAAACAATTGACAATGTGAAGAGAGAGCCTACAGAGTGTGAGAAAATCTTTACCATACACACATCAGATAGAGCACTAATCTCCAGAATCTATAAAGACCTCAAAAAACTTTACATCAATAATATGAATAGTCCAATGAATAAATGGGCTAAGGAAATGAGCAGACACTTCACAGAAAAAGATCTACAAGCAATCAATAGATAAAATGT
>JAJEJO010011155.1:0-10901 GCA_020662805.1 Glaucomys volans | reverse complement strand
ATCTCCCTGCTGCTTACTTGGATATTGTGACATTAAAATCCAATCATCATTCTGCTGAAGAATTCATGGATGCTCACTATTCTTAACATCAAGGTACAATTCCTTTTAAAGACACAGAAAAAAAACATGTTTCACACTGTGACCTTTACCTATCTCCACAGTCTGGACTGATCCCACAATGATTCTTGCATCCATTCTCTTGTGACACAGTGGACTTACAGGTCATAATTTCTTGATTACAGCCTTTCACAGTTGCTGTTCCTCTTTCCTAGCCCTGTCTTCCCTCTTTCCACTTCACTAGGTTTATTCCACTTACTTTTCAGGATGATTACTTGTGACTTGCTTAGCTAAACCTTCCCTGTTCCCTTAGAGCAGCTGAGTCTTGTTTCTATATTCCCACTGCATTGTGTACTCATACCATAGCATGCAGTGTCCTTGATCCCTTGTTTTTAGCTGATTGCCCTTCTGGATTATGAACTCCATGCAGGGAAGACTTTCAAGACTCTAGCAGAGCCAGCACCAGGCATTATGCCAGGATATCCCCAGTGTTTCATGAATATCTATTTGCTGTCCTTTAGGCAAAGCCATACTTTCAGCATCATTCAAAGTCAATAATCTCTCTTTGAAGAGAGAATCATTCCTTCTAAATCCTCCCAGGACTCACTGGCTTGAATCATATACACTAGATTTTGACACTTTGCTATAGAATTCCTGGCTATAACTTCATACCCATGGAAAATGTTAGACTCACCCACACTTCTCTTCATCCTAAACAATCAGACCAACCCTTATGAATGGCCACACTGATAGTTCGTCCCTTGTATTTATACACTCATGTTTCATTGATATTTTTGCAAAAATATTAACTTTTTGTAATTTGAGGGGCAAAAATTGGAAAAAAAGTTCTACCTTTAAGATCCCCAGTTTGTCTCCAGATATCCATATGCAGAGTGCCTAAGAGCTAAGAAAAATTAAAAGGGACATTAAAGCACATGGGAAGTTTCTCCCCTAAACTGGCATAGTTGAGTCCAGCTTCTAAAATTTTCACCTTGCTAATCTATTTTTTTCTAGCCACATTAAATAGTTTTAATGTTTGGACATAATATATTGGTGTTGCCGGTGGAAAAGGGAACGATGAAATTTTATATACTTAATTTATCAGTATTTTGCTTGCCTGGGAAATAAATGGGTTGCATCAGCGGCTTCAAAGGTCTTATTAATAATCACAAACACAGAGACACAATTTGCATTTGATGTCATTGATCAGGCACTAGCATTTCAGCATTCTGGCAATAGTGCCTCTCATCTCCGTCAATTTGTATATGCATAGTTGGCATATTGAAAAGTACCTAAGGCTCATAAGAAACAATGCTTTGATTCAGTAGGTGTGGGCCTAAAATACTATATTTAAAAAGATAAAATTTTACATCAGGTGATGCTAATTCTCTTGGCCTGAGGAGCATACTTTGAGAAGTACAATGTACATTTTTAAAATAGAGATCTCTGCCACTCCCCAATAAATGTGATCAGAATCTCTTGGAGGGGGCCTGCCATAAGTATTTTAGAGGTCCTTGAATAATTTGATTATATAGGCAAGGGCTAAGAACGTGTGTATTAAATGCCTGTCTCATAGACATGTCAGCATACTGAAATGATAAAATCTTGTGAGAATGCTGCGTGATAATTAATATTAATGAATAATAATTAATTATTATAAGTGGTGAATTTTAATTCTCATGTTACTAAAACAAAAGTCTTGGGAGACAATGATATGGAAAAGGAGAAAAACAGCATACCTGAAAATGTATCCTGCAGAGCATTGTACAACTTGAGGAATCAAGACTTTCAGGTGAATAGACACTAAGACACCAGCTCATTCACCTTCCTAACTACTTGTACAGAGTGTCTGTGGGTGACTCTAGAGCCCAGATCTAAGATCCTGCTGCCCTTTATTCATTATGGCCATATGAAGTCACAGCCTCTAGAGCTATCAGCCACATCTGCACCACCCTTGCTCACATTACTCATTCTACTCATCCCTGGGCCTAAGGGGCTCTTCATCCCAGAGGAGCCCACATCCTGGAGGAGCTCATTAAAAGCAACAAAATTACTCAGTACTTCCCTGGGACAAGCTCTATTACGGTCCTGTAGTGATGCCTGATTATAATCAGTGATCACACCTGTCTATACTCTGGGGGAAAGGTAGGATGGAGAGAAGGTCAGGGATGCACGCTTACTCACTGTTCATCTAAGGAATGGAGTAGTCTTGAGTACATGGAGACTATATTTTGGGAGGTGAAGATCCGTGTTTGCAGAAGCCACAAAAGGCATCAAAAACTAGACTTCCGATGATTTAAAATATTTTAGGAAATTAAGAGTTTACACAAGAAGCCATCAGTGAATTTGAATCCTACTACCACCAAGAAAGATACATGCTATGGAATGATTCCTCAATGGCAGTCTCAAAACACAACACAACTGACTCCAAACAGTCCTAGGTGGAATTACAATGCTAACACGGATCAGATTACTATGACCCAATTTTCCATATATGTCAATATACGAAAAACCAGGAATAAGAGAAAACTGAAATCCACCAAATCATATTCAACTGTTCCTCAGGTCAAAATAGATAAAGAGGCCCAGATTCCTACACCATTCAGTCACTTGTGCCTTCTTGCCTCTAAAAAACATTAATGATACCTACCATCATCCCAACCACTTTCCATGTGTGTCAAATAACCTCCTAATACCATGTTCCATGTTCTATGTCCCTGCAATTGATCACAAGGTCATAGCAGACATTTATCCCTTCTTCACTACTTGTTCCAGGTTCCCCTTGTATCAATCATTAGCTGCAGGAGTCTTTGGGTATCTTTTTTCACCTAGGGATATAATATGAATTGTCCTCCTCAAAAAGTATCATTTTCATCCACATTCATCTTCTCTTTCTGGGGTTGTTATAGATTATTAACATTTATTTTTGGAGATAAAAATAGTATGCAGTATCCAAGAAATGCCCCAAGATTTCAGACACAGTCCTCCTTATTCCAGGTATGTAGAGCTAACAGGATTTCCCATGCTGTCAGTATCAGCCACCCCAGGTAGAATGACACCTCTGCTTTGGTATATTGTTTTACATAAGAACCAAGAAATGGCTCCATGATGGGTGTAATATTCAATTCAGTGAAATTTTGTTATATGTCCTGGAAAAAGAACAAAACTTTGAGAACTACATACTGTGGTACAAATTTTAGGTTCATCAGTCTCATCTTTCACTTCAGTCACAGCTGCAGGATTCAGCTCTGCACTAACTTCAACCACCTTTAGTAAATGCAACTTGACATCATTTCACTTAAATCCTTCTCCATCTGCTTCTTATTTTTTGCTCTGGGATTTCTCTGACTCCAGAGAAAGATGTCATAGGGAATCACCTCAATACTCTTATAAACCTTAAGGTCTACAATCTGAATTAAAAGTATTTTATAGGGTAAGAAAGGCAGACTGAGGTTCATTTTTTAAATTTTGTTTTTTCATATGAAAACATGATTTTTCCAGCACTATTTGTTGGAAAGGCTACATTCCATTGAATTGCCTTAGCACTTTCTCAAATATCAGTGAAGAATATGAGAGTGGATCTAATTGTGCATTTTCTGTGATATCTGTATTCTCCATACTGATGTATATTTTTATTCTCTCTAATATCACACTTCCCTGGTTATTGACACTTAATAGAGTAGAAGCCAATCAGTGTGAGTCCTTCCTCTGGGTTCCTCTATTACAAAATTGATTTTCATTCTTAGTTTGCCTTACACATAAATGTTATACTCAAATCAATTTGTACACAATTCCTGTTGTATTCATGATTGGTACTTTGGTGAATTTCAGGATGAGTTTTTGTGATGTCAACATCTAACAAATATTGAGTCTTCTAATTCAGAAAAGTTGTATATCTATCTGTTTCTAAAATCTTACTTTTTAAATCAGTGCTTTGTAGTTTTAAAGATATAGATATTGTACATAGTGAAGTTCCCCCTTTGTGTTTCCATTTCCATGGTTTTGGTCACCTCTATTCAACCAGGGTTGGAAAAAATTACATGGAATATTCTAGAAATTAATAGTTCATAAGTTTTCGATGCCATTCTGAGTAGCATGATTAAATCTTGTGTTGTCCCACTGTATCCTGCCATGGATATGAATCATCCTCTGTCTGATACATCAACACTGTAACTGCTAACCAACTATGTAACTCAGTAGCCATCTCAGGTATCAGTTTGACGATGGTGGTTTCCCAGGGCTTATTTTCAAGTAAACCTCATGTAGTAACCTAATTTGACATGCCTTCTTCACTTACCTCACTTCATCTCAGTTGATAGGGATTGCATCATCTCATATCACAAACAGAACAGTGAGTACACTACAGTAAGATAATTTCAGCGAGGGACAGATCACATTCACATAATTCTTCTTCCAGTATATTATTATAATTGTTCTATATTCTTAGCTTTTTGGGGGAAATTGCTTCCTGTGCCTAATTTATAAATTAAACTCCATCATATATATGATGTACAAGATAATAGTATATATAGAATTTGGTACTATCTCTAATTTCAGTAACCACTGGGGGCCTTGGAAAGTATCACCTGTGGATAAGAAGGAGACATGGATTGTGTAAGATTTGTATATGATTGTTCAATAATTTAGTCCAATTTTAATGGGTGTTTTAGTTTTTTTTCAATTTCCACCTGTCAATTGCTATTTGACATAACTTTAATTTAGCATATATTCACATATAAAAATACAACTTTTAATAGGTTAACCTCATATCCTATGGCCTTACTGAACTCACTCATTAGTTCAAGAACCCTGTTTTAAATTTCTGGAGATTCTGCAAATCCAAACATGTTATTTGTGAGTAGAGATGGTTTATTTCTTTATTTTCAATATGTATACATTTGTGTGCTTTTTCTTGCCTTTTCACACTATATAATTGCAAAGAGGTCAATTTTACAATAAGACAACAATCCTTAAACATACTTTGACCTAAATGAAAACGAAAACCAACTTACAAAAACTTGAGGGATGCAGCAAAAGCATTGCTTAGGGTGAGATTTATAGAATTGAATACATATATTTTTTAAAAGGAATATCTGAAATCAATCATGCACATTTTAAACTTGGTAACCTAGTCACAAGAGGGAATTAATTGAGAAAAGAAATGTATGTTTGAAAAGAGGAAATCAATAGAGAAAAGTAATGAAACCAAAAGCTGGATCTCTGAAAAAAATCAATAAAACTGAAAATCCTCTAGCCACACTAAAAGGTAAAGAGAGAGGACATCAATTGCTAAGATCAGGATTGAAAGAGAAAACATCTCTACAGATGTCATGCACATTCAAGCATAATAGGCTTTTTTATTATTTTTTTCTGGTGCTGGGTATTGAACCCAGGGTCTGGTGCATACCAGGAGAGCACTCTCCCAATGAGCTACATGCACAGCCATCATAAAGGGACTTCTGAGGTAAGATGGAGAAATAGAAATATTCTGTGTGTGACTCTGCAAGAAGGGTCAGGGCAACTGAGGAAAAACTATATTTTGAGGCAAGAAAGAGAATAAAGCTCTGGATACCAACCAAGAGGTGATGGGAATACTAAACAGAGAAGCAGAACAGAAACTCAGAGATAAATACAAAGCACAATTTGCAACTCCAAACACATCTCCACAGCAGGGGAAGAAGAACCCAAGGCTACAATCACCAAGTAAGCTGCAGAGGGCAGCAAACACTGATGAGAACAGCAGACAGACAGTCCTAGCCCTAGGAAAAACCCATGTTTCTTATAAGCTTTAAAATAACTATTGGAATTTGGACTGAATGTGACTCCTCCTGAATAACAAGCTAGCTTTAAGGGAGAATCTCTTACATATATGACCATCTCTCAGAGTGCTATAACTGGATCATCAGAAGGCTCCTATTGCTACAGAGGAGGAGACTAACTCAAGGAGCCCTAAAGGCCACGGGGGTTCTAGCCTCTAGTTCTTGCAAAGTTTTGGGAAGAATTTCAAGTGAGTCACATAGAATAAAAAGCAAGAGTGCATTAGGAAAGAGGGAGGTAAAATGTCCATGACAGTCTGACTGGGGCCATTTCTGGGAGGTCGACATGGTCCTGACAAAGCCAAGGTTTTTAAGGGTTTTGAGTCCCCTTATCCCTGGGTCAATTTTTCATACCCCCTTTATTGATTTATTACCCTTTGAAGAACCCTAAACATACTTTGTGAGGTTCTTGATGTCCAGGTGACAAGGAGTAGTTGGGTAATTATGAAAAAGTTTCAGTGATGAGGAAGGGTTGTGGCAACCTGGTCACTGGAAAGTGCAATTATATGGTCTGGAAAGAGTAATGCTCTTCAGAAATTGTAATTAACTATGACTAGAGAAGGTTCTGACATGTCAAGCCCCATTTTCTTGAAGCTTACCTGCTTCAATAAGATTCCCTGAACTTTTAAATAATGGCCCCTTAAGGGATTATAATTACCTAGGCCTGGGAAAGGTTGGACATTCTGGATCCCCATTTTCCTGATTCTTGCCTGCCTGAAAAGACTCCTTGTAGTCTGTTTTGTGACTCATGGATTTACTTAATACATATGTTGACTGTCTGCCCTCTATTGTCCTTTCTCCCACCCACCTGTTCATGGTCAACTATTAGTCAGTTTTTCATTACTGTGACTAAATGCCTGACAAGAACAACTTAGAGGAGTAATATTTATTTGGACTCATGGTTTCAGGGGTTCAGTCCATCATGGGCCAACTCTAAGCTATGGGCCTAAGATGAGGCAGAACATCAGTGTGGAAGGTAATGTTGGAGAAAAGTTGCTCAGTTCATTACAGCCAGGAAGCAGAGCAAGAGAGACCACAGTGAACTATGTATAAACCCCAATGGTTGCTCCCCCAGTAACCTCCTTCTTCCAGTCAAAACTTCCTATAGTCACCACCCAGTACACTAGTCCCTTCAAAATATGAATTAATCAAATGGATTAATCTACTTATAAGGGTACAGCTCTCATGATCATGTCACCTCTGAACATTCCTGCTTTGTCTCACACCTGAGCTTTCGGGAGACACCTTAAGTCCACACCATAACATTAATCTAATGTTATTATTGGGAACTAAACTACTGTAGGGACACTAAAACTTGGACCATCACAATTTAGAATACCTGGGAACATGCTGCTTCAATCACTGGGTGAACGAACATCAAACGACAATCTTGCAGTCAGGGGTAGGGGTCAAATCCACTGAGAGAGTTAAGTAGCAGGGAGGACAGGCTGTGGAGAGTTCAGTGGTTGGTAGTCCCTCCCTCTGTGATGTGGCTTCGCAATGGGACTAGGCTGGAGAGTGCTGAGACCAACGCTGTGGGATCGCTTGGTAACCGTGGGACCCTCTCTGGTAGAACACAGTGACACGGTGGTCTGTTTGCTTCAGAACACGGACATTTGGGAATATGTTGTGGTTAAACATTTGCCAGCCCCATAGGCTCTCTGGAGTGAGTGCAGAGTGAGTTTGTGCACCCACTTGGCTAGTCTGCAAATCTTGGAAGAACAGTTAGGAAGAAAGGCTTACAGGTAGCTCCCACTTACACCACATCCTTGGTGTACATACAAAAAGCCTTTATACCAGCCTGTCACAAAAAACCATTAACCAGCTCTGAGAGAAGACTCTGGGCAGAGTTCTGCCTGCATAAAGCACCAACCTGTTTGGTGAGAGCTGAGAGGAATTGCAATTGGCTGTTGTACACAAGTAACCTCTAAGATTTAAGATGATATAAATAGAACAGCTATTACTGTCTCAGATGAAACCAAGATCTCAGCTCAGAGGTGGCACTATGGTAAGGCCCAAGGAGAAAAGAGTCAAGCCCTTTCACCCAGATCACAGCCCATCTCCTGCAGACCTCCTGTGAATAAAGAAAAGCTTATTTTGGGGCCCTGACCACCACACTGAGGCCAAGTAGATAATAGCACATCCAGTCGCAAAGCTCAAAATCTATTTTTCAGCTTTTATATTTACCTACTTCATGTGAAGTGATTTTTATTCAAAACTGAAGTGTGGGGAAGAATGAAGAAACATTACATTGTTTAGAGGGAAATGAGGGGAGGGGTTTGGCAGGGAAGGAAAGATGGTGGAATGAGATAAACATCATTACCCCATGTACATGTATGATTACATGAATGGTGTGACTCTGCATTGTGTAAAACCAGAGAAATGAAAAGTTGTACCTTATTTGTGTACAATGAATCAAAATGCAATCTGTAAATAATGATAATGATAATAATAATAATAATAATAATGCCATGTTAATTACTCTATCTCTTGGTTTGACCCTTGTGTTTCTTTCTAAGGGTGGTGTCCTCTTTCCATAGCTCACGCCCTTCATCCCTTAGTGTATCAAAACACAATAATTCTGGGTGACTTTAGCACACCTCTCTCACCATTGAACAGATCTTCCAAGCAAAAATTGAACAAAGAAACCATAGAAGTTAATAACACAGTCATTAACTTAGACTTAATAGACATATATAGAATATTGCATTCATCAATAAGCGAATACAGTTTTTTTCTCAGTAGCTCACAGCTCCTTCTCTAAAATAGAGCATATGTTATACCACAAAGCTACTCTTAGCAAATACCAAAAGATAGACACACTACTTTGTATTCTATCAGATCATAACTGAATGAAATTAGAAATCAATGATAAAATACAGAAAATACTCCAACACCTGAATATTAAATAATATACTATTGAATGATGCATCAAACTATTGCATGATTTTATTTAGTTTTTAAACTTGTGGTATTTGTCAAATTTTTTGAATCAATTATTAGTTTCTAATGATTTCCTTTTTCATTCTAAAAATAATTTAGAAAGGTGGGCACAATGAAAGGTACCTGTTATCATAAATAACTGGAAGGCTAAGGTGGGAGGATCACTCAAGTCCAAGAACTTGAGTCTAGTGTGGACAATATAGCAAGACTCCATCTAAATACATACATACATATACATATACATATATATATATAATTCTGAAAAAAATTAAATAAGAACACTCAATTTATGAAAGTTTTGAGTCCTCTGATACTTGATCTCCCCCAACTAGTAGCACAGAGACTAAGCACATAATCCGTAGATCATAATATGCAAGGTCATTAAGCAGAGTTGTCAGCCAGTTCTAGCAGGGATGTTTCTGAGTTGCTGCTCGGAGTGAATAGGAGCCCTGGATTCTTGGCTTAAGAGTTTGCTTGGTGTCCCAGGATCTTCATTTTGCCTTTTTACCTTCAGACCATGGACTTACTTTTTGCATTTCTTTTTGTTTTTGTCAGAAATCTCTAGCTAAACATCCCCCTGTGGAATGATTACAAATGGATGATTGGCAGTAAAAGTCTGCCTGCCTTTCAGTCGAACTCTGGTTTTCAGAGTGGGCAATGCAGGAAGCAGCAATCACTCCTGCTGGAGTGTTGCCTCACAGGGTACTTCATGTTCAAGTCTGTCCACTGCTGGACCACCTGGCAGCAGAATCCACAGAGCAGAAATGAAAGCAAGGCTTTCTGACCAAAGGAAACAATCTCAAGCTAGATGGCACGTAGCTCCTGACACTGATGTCTTCACCAGATTTACATGGTAACCAGTTCTATGCCTTTTCTAGCCAGCTTTCACCACAGTCTTCCAAGATTCATTTCAAGGTAGATATAAAACAGAAAAGAAAATTTCCAACTGTTTTAATGAGTAATTTAGAATCCTACTCTAAGCCCCTGTCTCCTTGTGTATAAAAAAATTGCTTCTTTTTGGGCTGCGGATATAGATCAGTGGTACAGCTCTTGCCTAGCATGCATGAGGCCCTAGTTCAAATCCTAGCACTGTAAAAAAATTGCTTCTTTTTCTTAGATTGGAGAGAAAGTTAGTTCCCCCACACAGGACATGATCAGCCACTTTGGAAAATGTGGGGACTGGAGCAATGAAAGTACCTTTCCCTTCCTGGGGAACCATTATGTGCATACATATGTCAGAATCTTCCTTTCTTCAGCAGTCTGGGACCTCAGTGGGCACCACCTCCCATTGTTTCCTAGTAAGACTGAATTTCAGGGCATTAATTCATCTCTGCACCTGCTTTTTCCTGGGGTGTCAGAAACATCCTTTGACTGATCATTACCTGTGTGCTTTGTTTTCTATTCACTCTTAGCTTCCTGAAAACTTATATCTGAAGTTATCCAATAATTTCTAAAACTAAGAAACATTCTTTCTCATTCACTGCTGCCTGAACTCTGTCTAACCTTTGCCAATATTCAACAAAGTCCTTAATGGGATTGTTTTGGTTGTCTTGCTAGAAAATTGAAAATTAAAGAGCTTTGATTTCTTAGTAAAGGAATTACATGAGGGAATCTGTGCACTCACTTTTACTCTTTTCTAATTAGAGGATTGGACTTTCTTTTTTTTTATTGAACACAAATGGAGTACAGCTATGGTTTCACTGGTTGTACACAAAGTAGAGTCACACCATATGTGCGTTCATGCATTTACACAGGGCAATGGTATCTGTCACACACTCTGTTATTAATTTTACCCCCAACCCCGCACCCACCCCTCCCTTCCCTCTATGCTAGCTATCTTTCCTCCATTCTTGCCATCTTTCCCCCCCACATTATGCATCATCATTCATTTATCAGAGAGACAATTCGGCTTTTGGATTTTGGGGATTGGCTGATCTCACTTAGCATAACAGTTTCCAACATCATCCATATACCTACAAATGTCATAATTTTATTCTTCTTTATGGCTGAGTAATATTCCATTGTGTATATATACCACAGTTTCTTTATCCATTCATCTACTGAAGGACATCTAGGTTGATTCCA